>JAOVYW010073612.1:0-53398 GCA_025775045.1 Hiodon tergisus
TCCCGCGGGGGCTGCCGGGAGGCTCCCTTTCCGGACTTTAGCTGTAAAGCAGAATGTAAATAGTGTGTTGGTAGGGAGTGAAGTGGGCAATCCCGTCTAATGGAACAATCTAGTTGGCATCAAATGCGGGGGAGGACATTAAATAACGACTGTGGTACCGGTGTGGAGATAAGAAGAAGCCGTTGGTGAAGCAAATTAAAAAGTGAAGCAATATAGTCACGTTATTTTTTTTTTGTGTCAACGTAACCTTTAAGTTATTTGCACGATAAGAGGACAGTTCAGTGTTGCAGTTATGTTGTAGAGCCACACGCCCTATACTGCTCGTGCGTAGTATTTATGAGCGCAATGGGGATTTCCTAAATTATAGTAGGCACACTGTGAGATAAGTGAAGCTGATATAGCTGCTTTATCTGCTTCACTCATCTCACAGAGTGAGATAAGTGAAAATCTGGCGTTGCTTATTTGTACGTCGGGCAGCTGCTTTAAAAGCTAAACTTACTTTTCAAAACCTCAACGTAAAGCGCATACGTTTGTAGGATTACTTTGTGTTGCCAAAGGTAAAGCTTAAAATTTTTGTGTCACCACTGTAATAATGACATCTTAAATTAAGATAGTTTCCCCTACCTAGAAAGGAAAACAAGACATGTATGCTGCAATAGGTACGAATTGCATTTATTGCGGCTATTTTCATTGTCTAAATTTAGAAACGTACTTCTAATAACCAATGCTCAAAACTGTTTAGAATGTATTTATTTTTTCTCGATGAATTGTAAGAGAGAGAGAGAGATTCCAGTGCAGGTACTACTGGTATTTCCCGATAGTTGGCTCCGGTTTAGGTGAAAAAAACCTCGTCACGGTGTTTATATTCGGAATTATTGACTGAATGACTGCCCGGTGAAAGCACTCCACAAGCCGTATTCAGCACTGCAAAATTAGATCCTGCGTTAAAGAAGTTGGGGGGCTTGAATAGCTCCCTGGAGACTTCTGCAGATGACATCAAACCCCAAAAAGCCATCCTATTCCGCCTGAGTGAGTAAGAGCCATTATAAATTCTAATGAATGATGTGTTCTGTCGGAAGTAGCCATAAAATGTGAAGTTGGAAGGAAGGAAGCCTTGAAGCTCCCTTTTTTCAAATTCAACTAAAAATACAAAGAACCCCATTACATGCAATTACAATTAACAGCAGCTGTTTCGTTGTAGTTTTAAAACGGCAACATACACATACTGGTGTGGATGAGAGTGTTCTCACTGGATACCCTCCACTAATAATTGCTCTGTTATTAAAACTATATGAGTATTGCAGCTTTTTGCATATCATCTGAGCATCTGGTGTTCCAAGACTTACTTTAGTGGTTTCCATTTAAATTCACATGACTTTTGATTTAATTCAACCCCATCGTTCTCTGTGGTTATAATTCAACTCAGAAGCTGGATGCAGCTTTTGAAACTAACAACATTTTTGTTCATCCCTATAAATGTGGAACCTGAGCCCCTTTTGTGGTTTTTAACCAAATCCCCACAAGAGACCTCAAAAGGCTCTTGCATTCTCATTTTCCAAACCTCATTCAAAAAGCAATGAGTTTCACCGTTCATTCATTGCGGCACTTAATAAAACATTCATACCAAATGTGTTGTCAAATCAAAACAATTTTACTGCAGTATGTTACAAAATGGACTGGTAAAAAGCAGACTTGTTTCTGTGGGGCGAATTGTTACTCACGAGAGTAAGTCTAATGAATTCTGGAGTTGTGAATACTCATAGACTGAGAAAGGGAGGAGAACTCTGCCATCTCTTTGCAGCAGCAGTCACAGAGCACAGCCTTGGGGGTTTCCCCCCCCCCCCCATCCATTACTGCGCACAACCTGAATAGATGTGCCCTCATTCTCTGTGAGGCAGGACTAAAAACCCCGACCGTGTGACCGCACATCAACCGCAGCATTAAGGGAATCAATAGGGTAAACTTGTCAAATGGCTGCGTATAAGTATAGGAATTCGGTTATGAGGGTCGCTTTCATTTCAATGATGATTTCTTGTTGCCAAAGACTTTACACATGTCCTTATGTATATTGGGGTGACTATAAATAATAACAATGCTTTTTTGTAATTTGTAATTAAAGGCTTTGTTGGCACATGACATTATTATAATAAAACCGTTCATAATTTTGAGTGTGTGTCTGTGTGTGTGTGTGTGCGTGCATTTCTGTGCATACATTTGTGTGCATGCATTTGTGTGTGTGTGTGTGTGTGTATGAATGCACATTTGTCTGCATGCGGTTGAGAAAGTGCTATGATTGTTCCTATTACCGTGAAGTGGAAGTTGCAAGCATGCTATACGTTTCATACGCAAATAGTTTGTTAGCCAGGAAATTCTATTTTTAACCTCTGCTGTTTGCGGTCGTGAACATTCGAACCCCGGGACACAACACGTGCATGGAGCTTAGGAAGGCTGAATGATAATGCCACAATGTTAAGTAGCGAGACAAACGGCAACCCAAGAGTGGAGGGGAGGTTCCTGCAAGGTTAATTGCATCTTCCAACATACATTGGTGAGCGGTGGGCAGGCACATGTGAACTGCTGTGAAAAGAGGGCCATCTGCTCGATGGTAGAATATGGTTCCTGGAAAATGTACATCGATGTACCATATCCTTTAGCTGCTATGGGAAAATGTTGAAATATTTCTTATCCCCTTTGACACATTAGAATGTCTCATTTGTCTTTACATGTCGGATATAAAGCAGACTGAAAAATAAAATAAGATCTGTAAAGGCAGATTTTTTTAGTAAATGGTAGTTCATGCCTCATTTGCTTGTTTTTATCTTGCAGTGAATTGCTGCTCCGTTTAAGCTATTGCTAGGAAATTGGCAACTGTAAACAATCAAATAAATAAATAAACACATTTTATTTTTACCGTCACTCTTTCTGAGTTGGTGTTGAAATGGAAAAGCTACTGGCCATTTTCCACCTGCCTGTAAATAATAAAAGGCTCATCTTTACAAAGAAATGTTGCCATTTTGTTAAATAAAAGCATGAGGTAGTGTTGGGTGGAGGGCTTGACTTCCAGGATCTGTTCACTCTCTCTCTCTCTCATTTCTGGGAAAGACGTGTCTCTGCATCCCCTTCCTGTGGAACCCTGACATTTGACTCTGTGGTCTTGTGGATGCACCTAGTCTAGAATAAAATCTACCCTTAAGGATGCTTTGCCGCCATAATGTAAATGTATTTTTTTCATTTTAGGTTAAGATTATTCCCTCTGACTTCACCAGGCAATTTTTGAATAAACTGCAAGACCTATACACATAACTGTGTAATTTCAAACATTTGCACATGGTTATGAATCCATTTGCCAATTAGCCTGTCTGTGGTCATAAGATCTGAAAAATATTCATATTGCTCACTGAACAACTGTATGTAAACATAGTAAATATAATACATATGACCTAATTCATACAAATTAATATTAATATTGCACGGCTATAACGTGTACTCAGAAAAAGCTGTAACTAATAATCCTTGTAGTGTTCAGCATGAGATGGGTGACCCTGTACTCTGTATTTATGTAATATACTGTATAATCATATCATCTGGAATGCTGGTTGTTTAGGATTATAAAATTGAAAAGGAGAATGTTGAATCAGATACACCATGATTTTTCATCTGCCCACTTGTCAAAAACTCTTTCATAAAAAAGTGACAGGTGTGTGGCGTTTTTATTAACTAAACTACTATGAAAGAGAAATTAAGATATTCTAAAAGGCAGGTTTTGCCCTTTTCTTGATGATCCCCAACACCTTTTTCAGCTTCAGTAATTGGCAAAGGACATATTTGTTAGTCATTTTGTAAGTCAACTGGCAACATGTTAAATATGTGTAAAATAATTATATAAGAATTAAGTTCCAGGCCACAGGATAACCCCTGTAAGTCAACCCTGAGTGAAAAAAGAAACGAATATATATATTTTTATTAAAATATTTTAAAACCATAATAAGCTGAAGATGTTTAATTGTTTAATTTTTTATTTTTAAAAAACATTTTTACAGAAACTAGTCCATTGGACCTGATGATTAATTGGTCTCTCTGACTTGACAAAAAGAGAGTTGAAGTACTTTTGTCAGACTATCGCTTGTAACATTGCGATTAAATGTTTTTTTGATGTAAAGTACTGTTAGGCACATGCAAAAAGTTCTGTGTAGCTAAAATGCTTTCTAAAATAGTAAAATGAAAGGTTTCTAAATATAAAAGAAATACTATAAAGGGTGGTAAACAGTTAAATAAATAAATAAATAAATGTTTGGTGTAACCACCATTTGCCGTTAAAACTGCATCAATTCTCTTAGGTTCTGTGTTTTATAAGAAAATCGGCTGGTAGATTGTTCAAAGCATCTTGGAGAACTTTCCACAGTTTTTCTACAAAGGTCATTCCCAGACAGCCTCGATGATGTTGAGATCAGTGCTCTGTGGAGGCAATACTTATCCATAAGCTTTCACAGGGGAAATGCAGAGAACTCCCTGATCTGATAGAGATTTTCAAACTTACTCTTGAGATATACATCTATTTTTGAGTTTTCTATATAGTTTTCTCATGCTGCAGAATTTGAATGGGATTTCCTGTATGTTGAGTTCTTTTGTAAGCAGGCTTCATCTTTTTAATATTGCAACAGAATGAATAATTAAATGTGAAGCACCGCAGCTCTGAATTTTATTCTCAAAGAAAAGCTACCAACTTACAGGGCCTAATCAGCCATGGTTGTATATATACAGTGTAACTGGGGGGAAAACAAAAAACAAAAGAGAGTACAGATGTCACTAGCAACACAGTAGCAAACAGCATAAGCAGTTACACTGTCCTTTAATTCATTAGCAGAACTTTTACAGTTTAAACATAATCAATACAGAAACCAAATAACAATTTACTTCAACAAGATCAATGCTCGTGTGAAAAGCTTTCTGGAATCATGTAGATGAGAAGCATGTAGGTTTTTGGGATCAAGATTTTTGGCTGGCGTTGGGATGTGTCTAACGCCTCAGCATTTGTGACCAGCTCAGGTAGCTCATTCCAACATTCCAGGGGTAAGATCAAGAGTGTTTAAAAGGTACATCCACACAAGAGACAAGGGTAGCGGGTGACAACTAGTTGCTAATCGAGGACTGAGTATTGAGGAGGGATGGTAGAATCAAGATTGTAAAAGCCCAGAAAGCTGTGCCCTCAGCTGCTTGGGAGGCCAGCATTAAAGCTCTGAGCTTTGATAGGCAGGACAGCAGTGGGAAGAGAGGAGAGCTGACATGTGCATGTACTTCAGGAGTTTGAAAACCAGCAAAGCAGCTGTGTTCTGAATGAGCTGCAGGGAAACACACAGGGATGCTGGCCAGAAGGGAGTCACAGTGGCCCAGCTATGGATGACAAGGGCCTGGACCAGGAGCTGCATACAGCAATTTGATTAATCTGACTTGGAGATCCTGGTTAAAATTGTGAACAAATCAACAGGGATGTGGTCCTCTAGGTAGTCGATTTTCTCGATCCATGCATGGTGATGGAGTTCAATTGAAGTTCTTGAAATTGAAAGGACTTACATGTAAGGGTTGTACATGGCAATGTAAAAAAAATACAATCCAAAATACAATACATACACACAGCTGTATTTTATTTTTCTGGGAGTTTTTTAAAGGGGGGAGGACAATGTGATTTCTTCATTTAAATTTACAGCTGGTATTATTTTCTTTAGGAATATTCGAAAGGTTTATTAATATACGGTAGTAACTGAATATTGGCATTGCTTAGTTTGAATATAGCCTTCATGTGTATTTTAGTCTTTTAACTTTTAAAGAGCGTTTTCCTCTGTTTAAACCCTTTGCACCTCCATTTAGGTTGGTGGTGTTTGTGGAGAAGTAATGCTTTAGTTACAAGGTGGCTCAGAATTGTGATTGGTTGAGTTTGACTTTGAGGGCAAGGTTTTTTTTTTTTGATCTTTGTATTATGTGTTGCTCCCACAGGGTTTAGGGAGAGTAGCCGTCAAATTAATTCCTCCCCTGACAAAGTGATCTTTGTGTGTTTTGTTGTCTGCAAAACCATTCACAGTTTTTTGTGCCTCTCACAACAAACAATGAATAAGGTGATAAATTACTGGATTTTGACTGGACTGGCTGAGGGCATTTGGTTCAGAGCAAGCATGAATGAGGGCAGTATGTGTTTATTATTCATGCAAATTATGCCTTGTGCCTTGTGAGTAGCGGGTTCCAATTCCCAATCAGGGTTTTCAGTTTGCCAACATTTAGTCCACGCTATTTTGGGCAACTCAATAGTATTGAAATGGATCATTTTTGGCATTCATTTGAATAAATTATTTAGCATTAAGAATTCTGTATAAAAATTTTTTAACCACTCTACTTCCGTCCATGCCTCACTTTATCATTTATAATCATGTTTTTATGATCGTAACATAGTAATTTATATTTTTCATACAAAAAATGTTTGATAATTTTAATTAATTATTTATTAAATTATACATTTTTAAATTTCTAGTCTGAAGGCATTGTACAACACAGTCAGGCTTCTAAACACAATAAAATGCAGCATGTTTTTTGGTTCTAAAAATATGTGTTACCACTGTTACACTGCAGTATGAGGAGAATAAATAGCCCACAACATGGAAGAAAGGTGCTCTAATCACTCAGCAGTGGAGCACCACCATCCCAGTAATGACCACTTCAGAGGAGCCAGGAACATAAACAAGGTTCCATTTGAAAAAGTGCCCAGCATTCATTACTTGAGATATCTGGAGTGCACCATATCTCAAGAAGAATCTTAACAGAATTAAGTCCTGCTCTGTAATAATTAAGGGGTCAACAAAACAGCAGAATAAAACAAATGTGCATATATATTCCCTCACAGGTTAAATAAACAGCGTGTTTTTAAGAAACCTTGCGTCTCTGGAGATTTGATTGTATATGTTGTTGTATATATCTGAGTTATACATTCTATATGTATATGCACATACTGGGGCTGACTCACGAAAGGATTGCTTTGGGCAAAGACATCGCTAGAATACTATAAGAGGCCCCAGAAATAAACTACTGAATTGCTTTAAACCGGCCACCTAAAGATATAATTCAGTACCTGCAATTGTAAAAATAATTTGCAAACTCAAAATAAAGTTGCTAATGCATTACGGCAGTTTCAGATGTTTTGAGAGTTCTTGTTCAAAGAAGAGGGAGGCGGATCCAATTCTCATGCAGGAGATAGGAAATTCTGTGTGTCAAAAAAGAGTTTTGATTTGGGTGGCTTCCCTAACTTGGAAGAATTCCGCATGATTATTTTATTTTTCTGTAAGACACATCCTGTAATCATCTTAGACACAATCAGCCAATGTCTGCAAGTGTTTACTTCTGTTCCTTATTTTAAATGTGTATTTAATTAAAGTAACAGAAACAGTAATGCTGTGTATGTGTGTATATATATATATTGTAGCGATTTCCAGCGAGGCGAGGCACAGACAAGGCCGACAACCAGAGTGTGGGGCAACGAAAAGGCATTTATTAGACCAGAAACAAAAATAATTTAAACGGCGGGGTGTTCAGGGCAGAGGAGGAGTGCTGGGGTCCCTCAATCAGCCGCAGGCGTCGTCTTCCTCAGACTCTGTGAAGGATCGAGAGAGTCAGAGCACGTCAATACCGTGGGATCCTCTCCTTACTGAGCCCTGCAGGGCCCTCCAGTAGGGAGGCAGCCAATTAGGGGAATGGCTGCCAGGTGTTCCTCTCCCTGGGTTAATTGGCTCCCTAATTGGATGATGAGGGCCCTGGTGCTGTCCACGTCTGAGTGTGGAGAGGTGGTTCTGAATGACCGGGGACCTTTGTTGGTGCTGTCCCTGGTCTGATAGGTCCCCTCAGGGCTTCCCTCTCAGTGGGGAGTCAGGCGAAGGTGGCGATGAGGTGGAGGGCTGGGGTCTTTCGGTCGGCCGCAGGGTTCTTCCTCCTCTGAGTCTGTAAGAGAGAGCAATGGGGTAGAGTAGTTTGTTTCACTCGAGACTCCTCTCTGAGCCCTGCAGGGCCCTTTTGAAGCGAGGCAGCCAATTAGGGGAACGGCCGGCAGCTGTTCCTCCCTTCCCTAAGGTAATTGGCTGCCTGATGGAATAACTAGGCACCCTTGGATCTGTCTACGCCTGAGTGTGGAGAGGTGGTGCTTAAAGATCGGGGACCTCGGTTGGCACTGTCCGCGGGCGGCCCTGACGTTTCCTCCAGGGAGGGCAGGTGACCGCTACTGGTATCACCGGGGTTCGTGCAGGGGCGCCCATCCCCGCACCACAATATATATATGTATGTATGATATTTTTGGTGGAAGATGCTGAGCTAGGCTAGTTCTTCATAGCAGAGGGAATTCTGAGAGATGTTTCATATATTTAATAATGTAGACCATCATACGGCAGCTTTGAACTGACATCACAAACTCAACAATCTCGTAGTCTATTTCTTTAAAAAGATCACCTTTAGAGCATAGAAAGGATTTCTTCTGTAAGAGAGTATTCAAAAGCATCTGTTTTAGCTCTAGCCATTGTCTGACCCTGCTGTCTGTGACAGAAAAATTTCAGGAAGAGGACAACTATTTGATACTTAAGCCTCGCTCAGATATGAGAGCTTAGTTCATGAATATAAGGCGATTTATCATGGTTATTTAAGGAATTCCTTTGTTCTTTGGCTCTTACAAAACAGAGAGTAGTTTATAGATTGATTCATACACTGTCCTTCCTCGTGACATGTGCATTTGTATGGATGAGAGGGAACCTTAAGGGGGCCCATCAGGAGTCTGTGCCCAATTTCTTTATCCGACCGGTCTACCAGGTGAGAGAGCAAGGGTGTAATAGGCTGGTCCCTAAAGTTACAGCACACAATAACTATATTGCTAATTTTCTATGGATGGCCCCCGGCCTTCGTTTGTAATGAAATAGGTGCTAGGGCTCAAACAGTAATTTCATTTAGAATGGTTGAAGGTGTGATAATAAGCCAGTTATTGTCCATACATTCTGCTGTCCTTTACATCATATACAAACGTCTGGTGGAGAAATTTAAATGAAAAGCAACTGCAAGATGCTGTAATGCTATTATGCTACGCTGTGGTGAGGATGGCCATGACGTAAAGATAGCCACGAAGCCAAATGCTGGCTCCTCTATTAAACTATCTACTATACTCTCCCAGAGTCTGCAGGTGGTTGTCTTTCCCTAGCTTGGCTGTCACGTTCAGTCTGTGTGCCATAGAGCGCACGTTCATACTGAAAGACATAGAAGAAATTGAGCCGGATAATTTGAGTTGATTTACCATATTGTATCGCTGGTCAACAAAGGTCTTAAACAAAAGTTGTCATCGTGTTTTTTCTTGCCTTGTGAACCTTATCAGGACTAGTTGCTCTCCAGTTAATCTGTAGTCTAAAGAATCACACACGTCGCATGTAATGAAGTAATTTTCTGTTATTTAAATAATTTTATATGCTCAAATAAAAGCAGCGTTGGATAGTAACACAAAGGACACCAGTGCATCCAAATTACATTTCTAAGCAAGTCAAAAATAAAACATGGCCATTTAAAAAAAATGTAATTTTCTTATTAACAATCATCAAAATATGGTATCAATATCTACTGTGATTTTCTCTGAAATTTGTATTTTTCATTAGCACACACATTAGGCTGTCCTCTGTTCAAGACTGAAACAGAGATTTTTTGTGATCTCAAATTGGCGATGCATTGAGAGGAAACGCTAAATACATTGTTTGGATCCAGCCTCCATATTATTGTTCCATGTGTTGAGTTTTGACCCAGTTTTGTGGGAAGTTCCTTTCTCGTGAGTTACCTCATGTACCTACTAGGTGCTGCTCCCTAGATAAAACTGAATCAGCTTAGCAACTGTTTAAGGCTGGGAAACAAAAATCATTTAGAAGGAAATCCATGTAAGAAGCTCACTGATAATCCTCAGCGAACAGCCCCCTGTATATCTGTGAGGGATCTGTGAGCGTTTCATGATTTTGCACAGCTCTAGATGATCGTATAATACCATACACTGACAAATTGAGCCATATCAATTATTACTGTAGTGTGTCTTCACACATAAATAAAAGAGTACAAGTCAAGATTTGTCGTCAACAAGGGATCTTACTTGCTCTTTAATTACGTCAAACCATCCTACCGCAAAGAAAGTGCTCAAAATAACACTGATTCGAAGCCGTTGTCATGGGCACTGTGCGCTGGAGAATTTTCTTACAGGGATACAACCCTTTGAATGTTGCATCACGAGATGAAGACAATTAACGAGTATGATGCATCACAACATCACAATGTATCTTTACATTTGAACAGACCCCTGCTGGAACCATACAGGGAACCACCAGGGTCTTTTTGCCGCCAGTGCATAGCCTATCCTCCTTGCTACCCTTGATTTATCAAATGGGGAGTCTTTCCTATTTTATGAAACATTTTTGTATAGAAAAGTGGCTATTTACTCCAACTCTGGGAAGTTGTGTTTCATTATTACAGAATGCTCATGATCCACATTGATCTACAAAATTTATCCACAATTTCTGTCCTGTTTAATCCCATCCAGGATTCGCATCCATCCATTATTGGCTATTAATGTTGATTTTATCATATATTGTATTCCAAGCTGAGAATGGGATATCTTTATCTCCCATAACTGGACCGTCTGAGGCCATAATACCTTTCAATAAACATAATTTTTAGCTAAAGAAACATGAATATTTAACCTCTCAAACTTTATAATTTTCTGCCATGGGCCTAAAGTGAGGCAGTTATTTTGTAATGCATATTTTTGAGTCAAATCAAAAGATTCTTTTTGGAGGCACTCTTCGGGGAAAAAATAACTTGAAAGTTGGATTCCCTCTTCCAGTGCATCAGCCAGAGCATGCAGTCTGCACCTGTTTGGAAATGAACGACAGTAAATGAAGGCAGTTGTTTCAATAAATTTGCCAAATCCCAAGTTAAAGCAAAGAGTTCTGTAGCAAAATTACTGCATAAAGTGTTCAAAATGATGCTGGAGTTGAAAATCAAAGGCGTTTGGAAGATATTACATGTAGAGATTCCGTAGTTTAAAAAAAAAATTGTTAACATACATGAATACAACAATGCAAATACAATTGAGTTACTGAGGATTCCTAAACCAAGAGCTGTGAATATTTACAATCGCACAGTATCAGTATTTATTTTAATATTGTGCTGGAATTTTAAGATAAGAAACTCTAATATGCCCATTATTATTATTATTTTGTTATATTTAAATTATGTCTATTTTAAATAAAAAGGATTTCTACCACAAGTGTGTTTCTTGACTCTTTAAGCAACTTTTTTTTGGACCCCATAGAGCAATTGTGTTAGAACTTTTTACCATGGCTTTGTGAGGTTGTGAGAAGAGGGAACCCACAGGGTTTCACAGGCCCTACCTTGTTTACAGTCATCAGTGAGGGACAGGGGTGTATCACTTCTGCATTACGCACCACGCTCTATAATTTGTCATCTCATATTAGTATGGATGATAATAGATGAATTTCGACGTTGATGTTAATTGGTTTTGGTTTTTTGGTTAGGTGGGGGGATGGATAACCCATGATGCTTTTCTTCTCCAGCTGGGTTCTCAGTATGCACTGGGACTGCACTCATCCCTCTCTCCAGCTACCCAGATGAATAATATGACAGTGTGTAGCTTGCGCTTCAATCACATTTTGTTGCAAGTGTTTGCCTAGAACAGGGGATATTCCCCCTTGCTTCTTTGAGGCGGTTATTCGAAGAAGTACATTACTGTCTTAAGTACCCAAGCTTTTTTGGTATGATGGTATGTCCTCCTCAGAGCCCTGATCTCAACATCATTGAGGCTGTCTGGGATTACCTGGTTACCTGCTTTGTTCTCACTGGACACGTGAAGTGTGCCAACAGTCTACATGCATAAATAAAATGTGGCCACTACAGTGTGTTTGATCAAAAACAGAAAACTGAATAAAGATTTTTATTTAATTTTTTTCCTGGAACATTGTCCCACACTGTGAAATATATTCAATATGTCCGGCATTAGTATCCTGTGCCAATCAATGTTCTGGTTCTCCAGCCTACAATCATTTAATCACAATAATTGTGGAAACTTATCACCCTAGACTGCATTTATTCATTGACCCAGAGTTTTCTTCCTCTTATTTGGCTGCCAGTGGGCTGTACATCACTGGTTTTCAAGCCCAGACAGAAAATCTATTTGGGATCTGAGAGTCGTTTTTCTCCAAGCGCGCTCCTCCGCTGCGTAACCAGGGCAACAAAGGGACCGATTTGAAAGCAAGTGCAAGGCTATAGGTCAGCCAAGGCAGACACCACCTGTACTTGAAAAGTACCTAGAGCGATGGACAAAACAAAAATGAGCAACGATCTAGCTTGTTTAGCATTTACGTCAAAACGCAATAAAAAACAAGACAGAAATCATTTGCAATCCAAACGATACTAAACATGTATATAATTATTCCCACTTCAAAAACACACTTAACAGAATTGATATTGTGTATTATCGAAATTAATATAATGTACAAATAAGTCTAAAGTTAAGATCCTATTTTTAACATTTGGTTTCCAGTAGTTAGTGCTGGTAATGGGGTAATTTTCAACCCCTCATCAAAGCAGCATCTGTAAGCCCTCAGAGTCCCACATCTCCCTTATCTACCTGACCTCTCCTATTCAGACATCAGTGCTGCAGCAGATGAGAGGGTCATGCTAAATGCCCCACTCGAGTGACATTAATACTCCTCCACTACTCAGTAACCTAACTAGCCACACTGACTGATGTGCTGCCTGGTGGCCCACCACAGCACTTATTGACTTTGATGGGGAAAATTCCTCCCGCTTCTCTAACAGGAACAAGTCGAGCCTGTTGGGAGCCACCACATCGCTCGACTTGTCATGGTAGGGGAGGGAGGTTTTGAGCTTGGCTGGTTGCTTTACGGCAATTGTTGCAGCAGAAGCCCACTGTAGCATTGTGGTGGTCTTGCCGGTGGCTTCTGGGGAAGGCTGCTGTTTTTCCTATCCTTGAGGGTGGGGGGTTGGGGGTGCTGAGTGGTTCTGTATGGTGCCAAATACGTTGTAAAACACTCATTTTAAACATTACTTTTATTGTAATTTTAATCCTACATCTAGCTCAGAATACTGCATTTACCCCCGAATCAGTCTTATATAGCTATAAATATCAATCCTATATATGTCAAATCTATAAATGCATCAAAGATAGGATAATAATTTTTCAGTCATAATGAATAATTCTATATTTAGAAATATAAGTAAAAAAACTTTTGCACATTTGAAGTGATCTTTTTTTAAATTAAAATGAAACATTTAATAAATGCTTATAAACGTAAGCAGGTTGACTAGAGGCCATAGAATGGATGGGTTTGAGGCACTGAGTGCTTGTACCCATTTCTCACTGACATGATGGTTGCTGTCATTTGCCTGCTTATACGCTTCGTTTTGTATTTCACAAAATGCAAAATGCAAAATACAAAAAAAAAACAAACCGCTACAGGTCTGAATCATATCTTTATTAGGTTAGATTTTTTTTGTCAATGTGATGTGGCAGTTTTTCCACACTGTATTTCCACTATTCTTTTTATTTTTCAGTTTTTAGAGATTTACTATAGAGCTGCAGTTCCTAAAAGTAAAATCCCAGTTTTATCTGCATCATTATGTTAAACTGTATCTATCAAGGAATCTTTGAAAAGCACTGAAACCCATACCCAAGTGCAGTGAATACTGTAATTTATGGAATCTTGTCAAAATCTAATAAAGCCTGTCTACTTAAGTCCTAATGTGCCCAGGAATAGGCACTGTATCTCTCATTGACTTCCTAAGCCAGGAGTCTCTCTAATGAAAATGGACATGGAGGCAGAGGAGGTTTGCAGCAACATGTGAATCTTCCAATTTACATTCCCAGCTGCTGAACTTTAAACAGCTTGCGGGAGATACAGGCAGAAAGATGCTCTAATAGAAACTGAGTAAGTTCAGTGATATAAAAACCTCTTACAGCGGACTAATTTACTACCTGTCTGTCAAAGAATCCTCTCTACTGCCTCAGAGTAAATACCTTGAGCTTTAAGCACATGCTCAATAGCTTTATAGGTAGATTTTAAGTAGTTTCTTCTACAACAGTCACCTTCATTGTATCACTATGACAAACTTACTAAACTATTTGTTGGGTTAGAATGCTACAGGAATTCTACAGGCGAAAGTAGCCTGTTACAGCCTGCTACAGGCGACACAGGCGAAAACATTGCAAACAGCATTTTCAACTTTAAATAAAATGTATTCATTTAGATTTTCCTATTTTATACATCATGTCTGAGATATTGTATTGAATACTATATTTCCCAACCCCACCTAACCTCTACTAATTTTAAATTGTACAAATCAATTATATTGATTTATTGAAACGGTTAAAACAGAATGCATTTCTTAATAATAACAACATTTATTTTTATTTATTTATAAACATTGATATTCATCTACATGTTGTAGGTATGGATTGCAGTGTCAATGTTTTTTTATTGATGCTGTGTACTACTGTTTTGTGTATATTTTATATTTATATTTTCTAACATCTTTGGGTAGCCATTGAATAGAAATGCATGGTTAATGCAGCGTTCCATTATCTTTATTGAGTCTTGTTGCATCTCTCATGTCAGTGTATAATTATTGATTCATTGAGCTCTGAGTGACATTATGCAGACTCGTTTCCTATTGAATTAGCACGGCGAAGGGAAAGGAAAAGGCCGCAAAGAACTGTCCAGAAGAAAGGGGTCTATTTGGGTTCTGAAGCTTTTTTATAATGCTGAACGTCACCAGATGCCATTATATTTAGCCCTTTCCTCTAATCATTCGTTCCTGCCTGCATCCAGGAGATGTAAACTGCAGATGCAGATTTAATTAACAGGAGTCGCTCCTGAGCATGGGTGGAGTCTGTTACTTGGGAGTAGCCACTTACTACGCTACTATTTCAGCTACCTTTCAGTTTAATACAGGTGGAGAGGACGTCCCACTATTACAGCTACCTTTCAGTTTAATACAGGTGGAGAGGACGTTCCACTGTTACAGCTACTGTTCAGTTCAATACAGGTGGCCTATGACCTAAACTGCTTTTATAAAAGCATGAAATGTGTAAAAATTGTCGTCCTGAAGAAAAGTGTTTTGGCTACTGACCTTTGTCAAGAATCTAGCGTAAAACAACAGTTAGTGTTGGTGTCTCTCAGTGCCAGGGTCCTGGGTTCTAATCTGACTCGGGTCACTGTTTTGTGGAGGTAACGAGTTCTAAGTGTGTTCACGTAGGTTTCCTCCAGGTTCTCCTGTTGCCTCCCCTGGCATGTGTGTTTGTCTGTGATGGACTGACAGCCCATCCTGGGGGTACCCAGCCTTGCGATCTTTGTCTGTCATGTTAGGCTACAGCACAGAATGACCTTGTGATTGATGAAAAATTTGAGACTCTATAAATGTGCGAACTTTATGAGGCACAGCAAGAGAAGCAGGGGATTAATGGACACTTCAGCACTACAATCCCCAATGCCACATAACATTTAACATACCTGGCTATTCTTCTTGAAGAGTAACAAAGGACAGAAACGTTTGTGTCTCCGCATATTACGGCCTGTCAGTTGTCAAGCCCCTGTCTTAGTCACATACGGGTGGAGAATGCAAGCATTTCCAAAAGCCAGTAGGGAGGTGATTGGGGAAGCAATTCATTTAATTCTCTCTGGGAAAGCCCTTCACTCCCTGGTTACTAAATCTCATCCTACCAGAGGTGGCCGGGTAAGTTCGTTCTCTGGCATTATTGGGGTTGTACTGCTGGGGACGGCCATTTCCGCAGGAGCTTCCCTTGCTGTGTCACAATTAAATTAACAAAAATCGAAGATTTGCTTTGCAGCCATCTTTATCTAGATGGTATATACAGTAAAGTTGGTCCCAGCACTTAAAAAAAGGATGAAATATGTCCTGAAATAAAAAATTGAGGGTTCACTGCTTTCCTGCCTTCTCCTGTTCTTTCCAGTAAAATTCTATACAAGGTATCAGCATTTGTACGTGAGTATGATTAGTCATTTGCATAATGGAATATGAAAAAGGTAATACTTTTTCCTTTTTATTATTTAATCAGACCTATCAGGCCTCTTTTGATCGAGTCCTTACGGTCCATAATTAGAAATCAAAATGACATGCATTTTTAACTCAAAAAACAGTGACAGACATGATAAGCCGCATGACCGCCCCTCATTTTCTTGTTCTACAAAACAAACCAGTATAAAAAGACCCTTACTATAAAACAAATAAGATAACAACAGAAGCCAGTTAAGTTTATAACTGTTACTTTTGTGTTATCTTTGAATAGCTTTGAAAAATGTTGAGCATTGCTTTCTTTAAATGAAATTTGAGAGGACAAATAGTAAAAATTCGGAAATCTTAAACGCTTTAGAGTAGATTTGTTCCTGAAAATACATAGTAAGTCCTCTGCTCTTTATTTTCCCTGAGTCTGACATCTCATTTTCACAGATCGCTGACTCGAGAGACAAATTATGGGAAGGTTTGTCTTGGGATTACAGGCAACAGTAATCAACAGTAGCTACAAAGGTCAAAAGAAGAGGATTCAAACCATCCAACAGACTCACGGTCGTGCACACCACAGTAAAAATACCATTTGTTTTGGTTTAGTCTCATTGTGCAAGCCTGGCACTTTTGTTTCTCTCTCTCTCTCTCTCTCTCTCTCTCTCTCTCTCTCTCTCTCTCTCTCTCTCTCTTGGTGAGAAAGATTTTGAGTCTTAAATTTTTTTTGAAAGATTGTACACCCAAAGTAAATGGAAGAAGCATTCCCTTTTCTTTTTAAAAGCTAATGTACCAGAGTAAGTGCTGGTACTCATATTGAAGGCAGTGGTATAGTGTGTTTTTATTTATTTATTTTATTTTGTTTACAGTTTAACAGAATGTCACATTTCAGTCATTTTACAACTAGTTTGGCATTTCATGTGGACTTTATCTGGGTAAGTGACCTTTTACAATATATTTGGAATTGCTGTCCCAACCCTGTGTACCTTTATTTTGAAATAATTTTTGTTTTTGCTATTACTACTTTTTTAGAGAATATATAAAGCTTTTTGGCCATCAAGGTAACAAGGTATGGATGTGTTTTTTTATGTATTGATACACAGAGGTCATATATGTGTGCCACAGGATGTCCTGTGACAACCACACAATGTATGAATCCAACCCAAGGTAGGTTTTACGTAGCTTTGTCAAAAAATGCACCTTCACTGGCTGAGCCACTTGGGTGGCTTCTCTTTTAAAATTCCCTGAGAAAGGCAATGCAGGTTTTACTAATTGCCCCCCACCCCCTCCCCCCAAAAAGGAACCCAGCAAGGGTCCTGGGTCGAGGCACTGACCCCCTAAAATGACTCCATTCAACCCCCTGAAGTTAAGCAAAAAATTTGTATCAGGTATTATAGCAATCAGGGTAAATAACAAACAAGCACAATGTGGTTTTTGGAGCTAATAGAGTTTGCCCCATCTCACTCAAGCCCGGGTACTGGCAGAGAAGACCAGCTGAGAATCAACAGAAGCAAATAAATGGCAGACCTTACATGACATGACAAACCAGACTAACTTACACAATGTGTGTCCTGGGCTTGAATATGACACCAATGCGACTCTGCTGGAGTTGGAAGGCCACACTGAGGATAAGGAGTTTCTGAGAGGCTTTCCCTACAACTCGACCAGCAGCTGTCTTTTCCCTCTCCATCACCTGATGGCTGTTGGACTAGTCGCTCAGCCCGCATGCCAAACCACAGAGCAGACCAAGAACACAAACAAAGGTCGTTGTTCGAACACAGATACGCATTGCTGAGAACTAAAAAAAAACTATTTTCCCTCAGCCCAATGGCAGGAGTCCACCTACTACCAAGGATGGACTTCCAACATATCTGCCCTTTCACCACTGCACGCTTAGGCATCAGACTAGTGTGTCATCTTCATCTACAGCCAAAGAACCACCAACGCACCGCTCTACCAAAATAAATAGACACTGTCGGCCAACAAAATTAAACTCAATGACCTTTAGCAAGTGTAACTGAAAAAAAACCTCAATCCCACGAAAATGACGAAATCTAAAATGTTTTAATTTAACCTAAAGTGAACTCTGAACCAAACACCACTGGCTTATTCAGGTTTCAGTACTTTTTTAGGGCTACTAGTTCAGTAAATTCAGAAATAGCATTATGCATACCATTGTACTTCAAAAGTGTAAATGGGACATATAAAACAAATATGTTAAATACTAAAACAGTATTACTTACCATATTTTTACAGAATAAATAAGGTAATAATAATAATAATAAAAATAATAATAATGAATAATAATGATTTTTCCAGGGAATCTTTATTCGCTGATCTAAAATGTGAAATACATTTGTTGTTGTGAGTGATATATTAAAGCTTGCTTCTGTTATTTGTTATTTGCCCTGAGGAAACCTTTAGCCCTACATCACGTTTCATTACACTGAGTCCTTGACCAAATGACCCCACGTCTATGAAAATGCATTAAATTACCTCTGTCCTTTTTTGGGCTGTCTATGTTTGTTTGCTATGTACACTTGGAAGGTTTAAAATGTCTGTGTTTAAAATGTTTATTTTTTTATTTTTTTATTTTTTTACCTAGACTGGGACCAAATCAAAATGCTAAGAAAATGCAATTAAATGGTATTATGTTAAGTGCAATTAGTGGGTTGCCGAAATTTAGATTTTGCCCCAGCCTAGAAAAAATTATATGAATATTAAACACATCAACCGTATCAATCTTTCTATTGATTAACATGTACAGTGCTTAAATAAAAACATTATTCACAAAAAAACATCTTAGGTTAATCTCTTTCAAAGACAGCTCATTTACAACGTTATAAAAAGCTTTATACATTACAGTCTAGATTTTTGCAGACAGTAAGTCTTTTGAGTGAAAGCAGGTTTTATCATGCGGACAGGGTCAATATGTGCTCAAATGTGTCATGTCTGCACGCTCGATTTCCCCCAATGGCATTTGTAGTAAGACAACACTTAGATCTGCAACATACAGGGCTTATACGCATAATTTCTTCCTCCCACAACATTCTCATTTCCATCAGGCGTGGAATCCCCGTCGCCGAAAGACTGCCTGGATATTGTGAGTCATGGAAGAGCATCCTAGGAGAATAATTATCCACACAAGTCGAGGGGGGATTAGATCTTCTGTAGTGAGTCACGTTGCATTTTTATTTTTGCTGTTCGTTTTGTTACACCTCCTTTTGCTCATTGCTGTCCAAATCCTCCATGACATGTCAATGAGTCATAACCACAAAGAGATTATAACAATACTCCTGCAGAGGAGGGCCATCTTAAATATTTATTTAAGCACCCAGTGGGAATAAAATGTTTATTTTACCACTACATGGTCTGTGCCGAATCTAGTCTGTTCGTCGTGCATTTATTTTTAAAGGAGTAGGAGATGTTTTGTATCTCTGCAGGGTAAATTGATTGGGGGTTTTGTTCTTTTATGGGAAGTTTTTACTTTGTTCTCACCTTTGTTAAAGTCTGTTTTTTCTTTTTTGTTAGAAACAACTTTCTTTAATTTATGTGTCCAAAGTAGCTGTGTCTTTTTCCAGTGCTTTATTTTTTTGTATTTTTCTGTTTTTTTGAATATGGAAACGAATGGTTATAAACTGGCTTAATGTTTCCCTGTGTCTGACCACTTCAGGCCAGAGACTGCCTCATCATTCCAGAACTGGGTGTGGTTTGGATTCTGGACAAGCTATTGTTCCACTGGGGAAACTGCAGACACCAACCCCCTGTCAGTCTACGCTGGAGGCTGTTTCTGTGAAATATTGTTTGGTTTATTTGTCTATTCAGCATGAAAAAAAAATCAGGAATAAATAGGAACTCCTATTCCTTGTGTCCGATTTGACCTGGACCAGGGTCATGTTGTGACGTACCATGTGTACGTTATCATGTAGGACAATAGTGCTACCTGAAGGTAGCACGTTTTGAATTACCACGGCTTCTCTGAGAGACCAAATCTCTCCTGTAAGTGTTCAAAATCATTATCAGGTAAGATTCTCAGAAAAATAATAATTTCCAAGTTAGATCTACCAGCTAAACTGAATCATTTACACCCAGTGACATATGGGAGTGAATTATTGAATTGTCATTTTGGAATATTGACAAAAACTAAAAATCAGAGAGTAATGTTTCTTTGGTACTCTTAGAACTCAAATATATAATTTTAATGGTTTTTGAACAGAGTCAATCTGCATCCGCCAAAATTAATTGAATGTGACCCGTGTGTTGCTATATTGTAAATTGATGGCCTTC
Organism: Hiodon tergisus; assembly: GCA_025775045.1. Classification (NCBI taxonomy): domain Eukaryota; kingdom Metazoa; phylum Chordata; class Actinopteri; order Hiodontiformes; family Hiodontidae; genus Hiodon; species Hiodon tergisus. Next base: position 20,389 of record JAOVYW010073612.1, read on the forward strand.
AGAAATTCACTTTAAACTAAAGCATACACATACAATCCTGGTATTTAAAGAACGAGGTTAGCACTTGGGCTAGTAAATTATCTTCTCTTCGACATTGTTCTGGAGAACATGTTTAAACAGTAGTTCTATTAATTCATTTTAAAAGAACACTGTGTTTCAATTGTTACAATACCATGCATCACAGTTTAGTGGAGGAAGGGGCTATAAATAGTGTTATACTGTGAGCAATGACAGGTTCAGTAACCATCTCCTCCAATTGAGAACAGCAAACCTAGTCATTTGATACTGTCTAAAAATTGGCTGAAAAAGAAAAGTAATTATGGTTAATTATGTGCAATGTTGCTAACAATGTTCATGCAATTGCATGACAGCTAAGAAACGTGTTAAAATCAAGCAAAACATAAACCTTTTGAAAATCCATATACTTTCGTATATGGTCGTGTGATCGTGTCTTGTTATGACGTAAGTATTAGAACCAGTTTGGAATATTTGCCTTGACTACTTTTTTATCTTTAGTTCTTTAAAACTGCAGCATTTTTTCTTTTTTTATATACAAACATGTTTAAAATGTTTGGAGTTTGCAAGTTCAACCTGTATATTCTGGGTTTACTCAAAGTTTCTAAAGTTTCTAAAACCTTATTAGAATGGTTGTCTGTGTGTCCCCTGCCCGGAGTTTTTTCCCGTCCCAAGTGTTCCTTAGCTCATGTCCTATCCCTGCTGGGCTAGGCGTCCCGCCACCCAGAAGTGCTTGAGAGTTGAGGTCTTGGGACAACAATAAGGGTCAAATAAGGTTGGTTCAACATCAAGTGCATGTCACAATTACAAACTCAGAACACAAGAAATACCAAAACTGTTTTAAACATGGAAATTCTGTCTTGTTTGATACACACACCAGAAACTGAAGAGATACAGCTTTATATTCCACTTCATACTTTTTGAAGATTTGAGGTCTTGGCCATATTATGCCACTGATCCATCGAAATAGTTTAAGTACAGATTTAAATACACTGACAAATCTAAATAAATCTACAACATAAACTCTGAGTTTATGACTGTGTAAATATGATCAATTTAAATTGGAATTCCCTTTCTCTACTTACAAATATCCAACAGTTCTTAAAACCTGAAACCAGACTAGGGTCTATCTTTAATATCACCAATTCAATGTGAGAACCCCCTTTTGCTTTCTTTGGACCTCTTTCATCCAGTTCATCCTTCTGTAAAGATTTCAACTTTTTGATGCACTACATCTCAGAAAAGCGCCTGAACATAGCGTCAACGCGTGGTCCAATGAACTACATGAAAAACCAACAGTAAAACGCATGAGTGAACCTCCTTCCTTCCCTGTCAGCTAGTCTCTACTTCTGTCTCTTCAGCTCCTGTTCCTCTCTCTCTAATTGGGTTTGTGGAGGCATAAATAACCTGCTTGTGAAGCTGGGGCTCCATTTCCCTCCTCCACACACAATTACGGTAAACTGAGGCAGGAACATCACGGCACGACTCTGCACTCATCCGCGTACGACTCTCACGAAGACTAGAGGTGCGCGCCCGATCGGAGCCCACGGTGCGAGAGCCGCGCTGTGCTACGTGGGACAGCTGACAGCCCCCGACATCGAAGAATCATTTAATTACTCCGCCATTTCGGACTCAATTGGGATGACACGGACATCTATGTCGTGGAACTGTGCGGTCAGCTCCAGTCGTGCGTACTTGAACAGAATGCGGAGACGCATTCGGAAATCCAAAATACAGCATGATTATCTCAATATTCAGGTTGTTGTTTGTTTGAAGTTTGACATACCTGTCTTCTCAGACGTGTGAATCACACAACTATGAATAGAAGAAAAACATTTTTGTTAGGGATGCAAATGCAGCTGGCACCACTTTATTATATACCACTCATTATACTTGAGGTGATAAATCAACTGTCTTTACAAATTATTTTAGAAGCCACTAAACCAACTGCAAAAGCACAAAATCATAATCAGATATAACACCACTGAACCTAGAATTAGATACACAAAAGGAGTAGGGGGCAGCCTGGGCCTCCTGGCTATGCCCAATCTCATCTGATCTTGGAAGCTAAGCAGGGCTGGACCCGGTTAGTACTTGGACAGGTGATCACTTTGGAATTCCAGGTGCTGTCCGCTCCTCTGCCTTGGGTCTGCAATCCTGCTGTCTCTGAGCCAGTCCCAAGCCTGGATAAAGGAAGAGGGTTGACCGGATGGGTGCAGATACACCGATTGTAAATACCAAGATGATTGAAATTTGAACACCTTTGAACACCTTTGGGTGTTGTGCCCATGTATCTTGAGAAGGAAGGAAAGGAGTAGGGTGTTGGGCCCTCAACTGTAGCGAGGTAGAATGGATCTGATGATGAGTCTGCAAGGACAAGAAACGGCACGTTTTCCAACAAGGAAGTCAGTCAAACCTGATCTTTTTCCTGGATATATACAGGTTAATCTCTGTGTAGTCCTAAATTATTTTATTAATAATGACGCGACATTTGGGACTGGTCACCGAAAATGGATGCTTAGTCTCACAATCCAAATTGAGAACGCGCAACACATTTGAACGGAGCATCTTTCACCTGGAATGTATGAAATCGGGCCATGCAATGGAAATCCACTCTACGTCAATATCAAACATCACAGAAAACGGTATAGTGGAGTCGGTATAGCCGACTTTGGTTGATGGCTCATTGGAGGTTTTCTACTACAACCAGTCATGTGATCAGGGTATAAAAGAGCATATGGTAAAGGACAATTTGTCAAATAACACCATAGCTGCTAGTACCACTTGATTCCCCCAGTGCCCAGTTTCATAAAGCACTTGCACATAGCCACCCGCTTATGCTCTATTCATCTGGTACCCAGTGATTTTTTGGAGCACAATTCCTGCTCTGTTTCATGGTCAGCAGAAAGATCAAGTAAACTAGTGGTACATCTGGACGAGTATATGGTTACATATATATATATATATATATATATATATATATATATATATATAATATGAGTTTATTTTTACTGTTGTGGATAGGACATGATTCCACCAATCAAGCCCACCACTGTTATCTTTTCATAGAGCTCCTAGAGAACAGAAGGTGGCAGACAGTTATCTAATAGAGCACAAAAAGGTGGGGGAACTGGCTCCATGACGTGCTTTATTGTCCTTTCTCTGTCTGACTCATAGTGAATCACAAAGATATGCTCCAATTACCAAGCCAAGCTCCCTATGAATAATCATTTTGTAGCTTTGTTGACTACTGCTTTCTGGGGTTACCCTCTTTCTCTCAAACACACAGACATGCACACACACATACATACACACACACACACACACACACACACACACACACACACAGTCTTAAAAACAAAGGCCATACTTATATTTCTAAAAGAGAAGAAAAATTTGGTTACAAAATTAATATTATTTTAAATAAAAGACAATCATATAAATAAATTACCTTTTTTACATTTTCATTTATTTTAATTTGAGCAATTTTACGGTTATGTTGTCTCATACAATGTTTTTACCCTTATTTTAAACATTTTAAACATTTATTCTACAAAACTGAATAATTAAATTATATGTGTGAAGTGTCATAATCTGATTGAATTGCTACTGGTACCTACAAAGAATTAAGTGGCTAGGTGTGGATATCATTGTAAATTTCAAAGATCAAATTACCAATACAAGGCACCAATTTGTGTTTATTGACTTGTTTACAGTCTGAAACCAAACAGTTTGGCATCTCCTTTCCCATTGATGCTACTATAATTCACTAAGCTAATATTATAGGATCAAGCTGCATTCGTTCTTAGTTTGGTTTGTTTCAATCAGGTGATTTTTTTGTAACGTTGCAGAGGAGTACAGAAATGAAAATAATGGATAAATAAACCTGGGAACTAATTCACAGCCATGATTGAAGGTCATCAAGTCTGTGATAATATGATGCTCTATTAAAGAGTTCTACACAACAGCAGGCACTTCTAAACCAGGTCTCTAATATAACCATCTCAATGAGATGTGTCAGTCTGGCAAGAGGCACTCGGCCAGTCAATACAAAGGGAGCAAGTTACACCCGCAACAGTAGGAAGTGATGAAGGCCTGCCTTTAACATCTTTTGTTACAGTGAGGGTTGATAGAGTAGGAGAAAAAACAGCAAGTCAGGATGCCACAACAAATCCAAACAATATTTGAAAGCTCGAGGAAATTACTCCCCCCAGGCTCTTTTGTCTCTCTATACATTTTTTAATTATTTATTTATTTGTTTTGGGTGGGCAAGGATATGAGTTCTTTGGTGGATTTTCTTTGTTGAACAGTGTTCACTGTGCTAGCCACAGGGGGCAGCAAAGAAGATAACAAACGTCTGCCTGCAGACTGAGAAGTGCTAATCTGGATCTGGGTGATCACGCCTAATCCTGTCATTACTTATGTGTTACAAAATTGGTAGACATGCATTTTTGTATGAATTAATTAAAATGTTTATACAATATATAATATTGTGCTTCAATGAATATAGACAAAATATCCACATTCGTAATGCAGAATGTTTAGCCTCCAAAATAAAAAGATTTACTACGAGAACTCTTGACTCTGTTCATGCACAGTAAATCTACAACGTCAGGCACCAGTTTCTGTAAATTGTTCAGCTTCCCTTATTTCGAGTTATTTAAAAGCTCGCCAAAATGAAAAGAATGTAAAAACAGATCTACTAATCTAATGACAATCTAGTTCTATTTCTATGACTGACTGATTTTCACTTTTAAAATAAATCACAATACTGATTGTCAAATTGACAGTTTCTGCCATAATGTCTGATGGCTTCAGGCTTAAACCAGTGAAAGTGGGCACGTGGTTTTATGTTGAAATCAACTACAAGACTACAATGCACCACTTAATTGCCTTGACGCCCATGCTATTACCCAGAAGGGGTTCATCCTTGATATTTCAGAGTGGAATCTATTTTAATGGCTATTTCAACTGTTTTTGTAGATTAAAAAGTCATTTCAGTGTCTTGACTAGTGAGAAGCTGACAGCTTGCTTTGTGTTTTCACCTGCGGGGCACACTCTTCACTCAGCAACACTTGTGTCACCACTCTGAGTCAATCAACAAGCACCTTCTGGCATTAGCATCTCAACACCTCCTAATTTTTCTCATTTAAAGACCACAAAAGACAGGGAAAAAAATAATAATGCTGTTTAGGCACGTGGTTTAGAATTTGGTATGAAGCATTTATATTTTTAAATGTTAAAACAAGATTAACTATTAAAGTTGCTACAGATGCATGGTTTAATTAATTAATACACACAAACCTGTTTTTATATTGTTTATTCCGTTGCAATTTAGGTCAATATAAAATTCTACTAAGTAAAAACAGATTTAATGTGGTAATTAAATGTATTGTTTTCATAATCATAGTATTCTACAGGCCCAAAATTATTTACATATCCATGGTTTTAACTTTTTCATGATATATTACAGACCAAACGTCAAGACTGGGTGCAGGTTACTGAGTACTCAGTTCTCAGGCATATTATAGTTGAAGTACATACACCGCATTGATCCTGGTGTCCAGCAGAAGGAAAAAAGAAGGACATGTAATATATTGAGGGCATATACCTTTAAAATACCTTGTTAAAGCCTGTTCTGTTATCATGATTTCAGGAGTCAAAATTCCTGGAAGTCGGCCTATTGTCTGACTAGATTACACGGCTCATACTAGACACACATTCAGAATAAACACAAAGCAATCGAAATGAACAAAATCAATTAAGACTGAATAATGTCCACTGAAAGAAAGTCTATGTCATATGTCAGAGTAGTCTGAATGGTCTTCCACAATAGCACAGTGTGGGCTCAATAAATAGTAGCTTACGTAAATGGAAAAGGGCCATTCTTATGCCTTCCCTCGGTCTTGTAAAGCTAAAAGCAAACAACCTTTTAACACTGCTCCACTACTTATGTCACAACTGCATGCCATTTGCAGAAATAAAGGCGCTTACAAATGTAAGCTTTAAAACATGTTTCATAATATGTGAATGATTACATATTGTGATCAGAGGTCTTCGAGATCTAGATATTTCAGCTATTGTTTGCATACTCACTCTTGTTGCAGAGGTCATCTCCAGTAAAAAATTTAACTAAGAGCCATTAATTTCAAGACACCTGTCGTTCAAGTGAATTCATTAATGGTAGGCGCCAACACCATTAAATTCTATGCAGCATCTATTTAAAAAAAATATATTTTTTAAAACTTGGTTTTGCATTGATGTTGCCAAATCTAAAAAAAATTCTTACATAATTAGAGAAGTAATACAGAATGAAATTCTAATGTTTGGTTCATTTGACTTGGGATCATTTTGCAAATGTTCAATTCTTTAGGTTAGCTAGCTACCACAGATTAACATCCTGACAACGTGAAAATTACTTGTTAATGTCGCATTCTACTGCATCTGAAGTTAATGGTAACATTCAAAATATTTGTAAATATATTACTTGCGATGAACAAAATGCTTACCTCAGTCAAAATAATCGCTGTCATTTAAAAATAATGTTCACATTTTTCGTGCATACACATTTAAATAGAATTTCACATTTCATGTCATTAAAATGAGGGTGGCGTGGTGGTTAGTGCCAGTGTTCTGGGGCCTAGGGTCACTGTCTATGGAGAGTTTGGCAGTTCTCCCTGTGTCCACATGGGTTTCCTACAGGTGCTCTGATTTACTCCCACTGCCCAAAGACTTGCTAGTTATGTGATTTGGTGTCTGAGAAATTGGCCTTGTGTCAGTGGTTGTCTGTGTTTGGGTGTGCCGATGGACTGGGGTTTCCTGCCTTGCGTACTATTTCTGCTTGCAACCCTGTATTGGATAAGTGGCTTCAGACAATGGATGGACGGTAATTAAGACTCCAAATCCATTAGGAAGGTGGCAATACGTTAATGAATTTTTAAATTGAAAGTTAGGCAATCAGAGTCGCAGGCCCAAAACTGTGGCGAGAGTCTCATGGCCATCTCATTTGTTCATTCTGGGGACTCCCTGCTTTCCACCTAGGAGTTTGTGTGCGTGTATAGTACAGACCACCTACGGATGGCAAAGCAGTTCCAAACAACATTATTATTAAACCTTTTGACATTAACAGAACACTTATTAATTCCTATAATTAATAGACGTTGTTATGGTCAAAAAAAAGCAGCGACTTTTTATAGGACTTGAGGTAATTACTAAAATCAATGGAAATTGAATGCCCAGCAAAGCGCTTAAATCATAATTTACACCGTTTCCGTGTTTTTCTATAGGATATTGGATGGATCCCTTTCTCTTTGGTGGTTGGAATAAGCCAATACAACAGCCTCATCAGTTCCTTTCTTCTATACGAGTAAGAAGTTTTTCAGGAAAGCTGGAGCAGAAGCAGAAAGCCTTTGCCAACAAGCCGATAAGCCCCTCTGATGCCATGGTGATATCTAGCAACGACAAAAACATTTGAGGACAAAATATGTTTTTGAATGCTTTCCAAAGCATTCGCAATCTTTATTTTGCCTTTTTGGTCAGCCTCCAAACCACCCCAGAAAGGGAAAAAGACTATTTCTCAAAGCACCAGTATTCAGGGTCAACATTGCCTGCATTGGTCTGCTATCCTCAATGGAAAAATGGGCTTCAGGAAATCAAAAATGGGGTCAGCTTGCACACACAAAAAACATCACAACACCAGTTGAGGTAACTTTGAGAAGATGAGACTCCAAAGGCACAAAGGCCTTCGATGTACGTCATAACAGTCATGGCAGATACGGCGTGTCTTTTAAAATGAACTCTAAGCTTTCACTGACAGTTTGGAATATACAAAGGGCAAGGAGCTTGCTTCCTCCATCCTTTTGAGTAATTTTATCCTTAAGGCAGAAAAAAGCCTTTCATAGTTCAGCAATGTTCTGTTGAAACCATACTGACGAACTGTCACGCACTAAGTATAATATTCACACATTTGTATTCTATCTGCCTCTCACCCACATTGCCTTATGAATCTCACACATTTCAGCAGACAAGTCTACAGTTAATTTTCTGAGCCTAAAAACACAGTTGTATATTATTATAATATTTATTAGAGGCTGTGTATGCATTGCAGTGAAATGATACTATGCATTTGAGTAAAAACAAACCGCTATAACACAGAGCAGAGATGCTCAATAACATGTATGGGTGCTAGCCTTGAGGACATGATGCTCATGGACCTCTGTATTTCTTTATTTTTTGACTGAAGGCTTTGCATGTTTTTTTTCCAATGAATTCAACTGGAAACAGTTGTATTATGGATGACAATTGAGATGTCTGCTACTTAGTCCAGTTCCCATACCTTTGCTGGTCCTCGTATCCAGATTGATGAAAACGGATATGTGTGTCGTGAGTCATGTGATCACGCACACGACTGGTCCCATTTACAACACCGTGGTGGGTAGATTGAGTAGCAAAGCGGAGTAAATGAATCACGGCAGTCGGCTCGCAAATATTAGAACAGATTGATACTGTCCAACAGCTCATTTTAAGAAAGAATTCTTGTCATTGCACAATTTCAAATGTTTAATAATGTTCAAATATTTATTTGTGCTAATAATAGCAAAAACAGTCTGAGAGTCTGAGAGAAGAACTTACAAATTCTGGGGGCTAAACCAAACAGAGCCCCCAGTTTTTGTCCAGTAGTCTCAATCTTTAAAGCTAGATTAAAAAGGTAAGGCTTTTGAAGTCACTAAGGTGACTGAGACAGGTGATGGACTGTGCCAGTTAGAACTATTCCTACTGTTGGTGCCAATTATTTAAAGATGGCTTTCAAACTGATGCTCAGGGGAGTCTAGCATGTTTCCTTAGGGTGAAGCAATAGGTCAGCAAGTAGGCTGATCCCTGGAGTCACAAAAAACTGTTAGTCAGTAAAGTAAGGCTACAACATATTCCAATTTTATAGCTAAACCTCTAGCATGTCAGTTTCAGTGCAATCTCTCAAAGTGTATTTTGTGTTTTCTATCACTTTTTGTCTTGTTATTACTAAGCTAAATTGTAATATAATTGATTTAGTTTAGACACTCAGTAGGCGTGGGATGCACATACTAGACATAATTTAGCTTAAACAGATTAACAGGTCAGGCCACTCACACTCAACAGAACGGATCACCCATGGAAGTCCCAACCCTTCTCCGCAATTACTGACATTATGAACTATGACACCTACACATGATAACTTAATACAGCATACGCGCTACTTCATAAATAGGAGGATTGGTTCTCCTGAAGAGAATGCCATCCTGCTTATTTTCTTCTGTAATAGACACATGTTTTTGAGTTATACTTTTCTTGTGACAGTACTTCATTCCTGTTGTGAACTCTAAGAGGACATCCTGGGCATCCTGACATGACTTTCTCTTCCTGTTTGCACAAAATAAACTAGTACATTTTATAGAAAGAAGAAAGGGAAAATGAAATATAATTGTTAAAAGTTATATTGGATGTAATACTTATGTATTTCCTACTAAATTATCAGCTAGTTTTTAAATGTCCACTGTAATTTTTTGCATGCTTTCTATTATGTTGTAGTAGATCGGTCCCTGACAGAAGCAGAGGAAGAGGCAGAGTGCTCTGAGGAAGGCTGGAAGATCACCAGAAGATGTGTCAACAGATAGTGTCAGAAGTGACTAGGAGTCCCAATATCCACCACAGTGCACATAGAAAATAGTTTTTCATGTTAACACATTTCATCTCACACGTGCAGAAAATCAAAAATTAAGAAATCCTTTTTCTGGGTCGATGTTGAATCACTATCTGATATGGATTATCTGCATCTTTCAATATTATTCTAGCCAATTGTCTATGTTTTCCAGGGTAATACCTTTTTAATAAAAACGTATTTATTTTATTCTATCTATTATTATTTTATTGTACCGTTATTTATAACAATATCTAGCAAAATATTGAAGAAAAACATAATTTTTCAAATATTAGGAGGACAACCTGAACACATAACGGTTGTTATTTGTCTTGTGAAGTCTTTTATTTGTCTAGTGCACCGAATAACATGCGTCATTCTGAACAATTAAATTATTGTGGACATGCACATGAAGGTGAGCCACCCCGTGCTTTTCCTAGCAACAGTTGGAAGATTGAAAAGGGATGGCGTCTATTCCCACAAACATGTTCCTATGGAAACGTTGTACAGACTGTATCCAATCATAAACCACACATTCAATTTACCGTCGGGGAGTCCTTTACTACAACTACCATCTGCAAGCCTTATTTAGTACTGCAGCCAATGGGAGTTTGTGTTATTGATGATGTGTGTGTCGGTTTGAAACTGTCAGAAAGAAAAGTTAGCTAACGTTCGTGATATCAGACAAGGGGACTGTTAGCCTCACTGAATTATAAGGTAATCAGAGACTAAAAGTGCGAATGAAAACTGTAGCTGCTTGCCTAGATAAAATGTAAGCATTTGTGTGTCTAGCCGCAAACCGGCCACCCTGTGAAAAATGTAGGTTGCTAAGCAGGGCTTACAGTTATTTAGCCGATTAACATGCTAATGGATTGTCAGCCATACCCTGTTTGTTTGTATAACGAAAGCTAACTAGCCACCTTAGATGGTGGTAAAGAGATTACCAGACTTAAATTAACGAAAGCAGTTGTTAACAAGCCAGAAAATATGGTATTTTCGTTAGGCTAGCCATTTCCATGCTAAGTATGTTATTTTCGCTTGGAAGTGTCATGTTGAATTACAAATGATTGGCGTAAGTATGCAGACTTTGGTGCAAACTAAGTGTTGTTTTCACCACATGGCTACATTGCACATTATGTGATGTGGTGTGAGGTGTTTTCATGTATACTTTGTATCACCTGTTCGAGATGTCTTCAGACGAAGGGGATGCAAGCGTTCCAGTTCTGCCTAAGGATTCTGATCGAGGCAGTTCAGTTTCCTCTGAGCTGCAGGTACTGTTTTGACATTCATTGTAGAAAGTGTACAGTGTGATAAGTGCAATGGCTAGCCAGTTGAGGTACCATATTTGTTTAGCCTCAAGAGAGATAAGGTCAATTATCATCTAATTTCTTTACATATCCCTTCAGCTTACTTGATTATTTATCAACGGTCCACGGGTTTTAAACAGGCAAACTCAATTTTCAATTAAATTTCCTCAGGCTGGATAAATAAGGAGGTGTTTAGTCTTTTCTGCTACTGACTGTTAAAGACTCCTGGTAACTAAGCAATATTTTGGCCTAGTTTTGTAGTTTTAGCCACAAAAAAAAGCCATCAAAATCTTTACCTGTGGTGTACCTTAAAAAAAAAAAAAAAGAGCCAGCCATGGAACTCCATGGAGGTATTTGCTGATGCTATTCAGGTAAAGTGCCTTTCTAAAAGCTACTGAATTAATTCCCCTACTGCGAATTTAAACTGCTGTCAGACACATCTGACTCATTAAACACCACCTAAATGAGCATTAAATGTTCATTCCCATACAACTGAGACACAATCTGTGCCGATGCAGCCCAGGCTGGCTATAAAGATATCCATCGTGTAGTCATTGGTTTACTGTCGATTGACAGGATGAATACGAGGAGTTGCTCCGGTATGCTGTGGTGACTCCCAAGTTTGAGGCAGATGGTCAACGGCATTCTCAGCTGTCAGCAGACAGTCGGGTACCTGCGTTAGCGGACGATGCCCGCTCACAGCTTTCCGCAGGTAGGCTACTTCGCTTAAAGGGACAATCCCTCCAAGCATTAGAGCGAGTTAAAGCATTTTAACCTGTTCGTAATTCCCATTAATTATATAACATGGACTGGGCCATCGTCGGCCTGTTCATAAATTGGTAGGGTCCTGTATGTGTGTTGCTAGGAACTTTTATTTAGTCAAGAGGAAGGAACATGTTCTCAAGGCTAAAATATGCAAGTAAACATGTTTAGTTCATAGAAAGTGTAAATTATGGTTGTAGTTTCAACTTTCCTTTTGTATTTTACACATCCACAAAAAAAGCCTGGTTAAACACACCTTGCGTGTCAATAAACAGTATTTTGAAACAATAATACAATGCTTTTAGTACTCCATGGACTATAATTAAAAATGTACAGTGTTGTTTTAGTTCCAGTTTGAATTTACTGTGTTGCTGCATGATGTTTGGAATAAGGACCAGTTCATCAGCAAGCTCAAAGTCTCTCTAGGAAATCAAATTAAAAGGAGTGAAACTGCCATATCAGTTTCTGTGTTACATTATGGTGAACAAATGTTTTCTACAAATTCTAAGCATCGGGCAGTTTCAAGTATTATACATTTAACATGGATGTCCACAATATTTATTTCACAAGCAGCAATCTATAATCTACTCTACAATCCCGTGTGGCTGCAGTACAAACCTTAAACACAATTAGCTTGAGAGGTTGGTTGTAAAAGACTGCAAGATTTATATCTGATTGGTAACGATCTGCTGGAACGTGGCCAAAAGAGGTTTTTGTCCTTCAGGGCATTTTTTTCTCCTAAGTAATTTAATTTGGACATGGAAGGAAAACCATTTAGAGATGAGAAACGCTGGCCATCTTTTTTTAGCGCTCATACCAGTTTCCTCTCTCCCAGGGTCAGTGTCTGAACGTGAGGATGGGAGGCTTTCCAACAGGGAGCTGACGTCAGCCAGGGTCACGCCGTTTGGGACGGGGCCCAGGGAACATTTCGCAAGGTCTGAAGGTAAACGGAGGACGCGACTCCTGTTGCCAAATGTAGTCTGGAATGGATTGTTGTGTTTCCTGCTAGAAGGCAAAAATTAATATTTGACAGTTTTATTACTGACCCCCTTTACGAAGCAAAACATTTTCACACTTGTTATACGCTACAAAGCCTTGTTCGGTAACACAGCCATTATGCGATACCCATGGGACTGAAATATGCAAAAATGCACTTTTCTAAATTACATTTTATATTAGAATGCATATGCTAGAATATGTATGCTTTCCGATTATATATCTCAAACGTGAAAACGCACTACACAAACTTATGACCCTGTAGGCTCCATAGAAGAATAGTAGACTACCACATTAGTATTAGTTAATAGCATGTGTGTGTCTGCGGTTTCAGCTGAGGAGATTGCTAACCCGTCCGATGTTGAATCTGAGAGAGGACAGACCCCATCAGAGAGGTCCCAGTGCAGCAGCCTCGACCCCCTGCTCACTGCGACTACTGAGATGTTTGTCACCGAGGAAAACATGGGCCGGATGGAGAATATCCTCGACACGTGGAGCAGCCATCTGAAGGCAAGTCATACGCCCCCATTCAGTCAGATGATCAATGTCAAAAACTATCCCCAGGGACTTGCGGGGGGGGACTTTCTAATGGGAACGTCCAGCCCTGAGAGCAGGGTTCTTTATCAGCAGGATAAAATGGGTCAGAAGAATGTAGATTATTATTATTATTATTATTATTAAGTAAGTGCAGTGTGACTTGTAATTTATAAGCATACAGTAGCATGCCGGCTTGCTTGGCTCAGGAATAATCGGCAACACCACTCTTTTGCCGGTGATTTCTTTTAATTTACAAAACACGGAACAAAACGCTCTTCACGGATCCCCCTCACGGGTTCACCCCAAACGGAACAAACTAAATCAACAAATAAAAAGACAGATCCGGCTTCAACATAAAGGCGGACTCGCTATGCTGGCACTTTATTTGCCTGTTCTTTTTCTCCGTCCAGCCTCCGTCCGCCGGTCTTTCTTTATTCCGTTTGCCTCTCGCCATTCTCCCACCCAGCTCCTCTTCCGACATCCAGCACCTACTGAGGGATCACAGGCTGTTAAATTACGTTCGTAAATGTTCGTGAGACGGACGCGTGGCACACATACCTTATAATTTTACACATTATCGTTTAAATTGCTGGATGTGTACGAAAGCAATTTGGTTTGACTTCTTCACTCAAGGCGTCCTGGTGTGATCCGCATGATTTAAGCCAGCCTCCCCTGCACTTCACTGTGGTCCTTCGCTGACACGATGCGCACTCGCTTCAGGTCAATGTGATGATGGAGCTCCGGAAGTGGAAGCTGGCCTTTGTGGAGCAGCACAAGAGAGAGGTGATGAAGGAGAGGCAGAGGCACGCCTCCCTCACGACGGGCCTTACCGCCGAGATGGACAGCCTGAAGGAGCTGTTGCACACCTACGAGACATCCAACCAGAGGAAGGATGAGGTATCCGCCCTCGTTCTCACGTCCCAGCAAACGCAGCGATGTAAACCCCCCGCTCTGGGTTTTGAGGATTGGATGCATTGTGTGCAAGTGTATTGACGACGATTAGATGGTACGGTTTTGCTCATGTGTTTAGAACAATAGTTCCAAAGGGCCAAGTTTTATGTTCCTTAATCGCTTGTTTGGAAGTCATGCAGTTAATGGAGATGACCATGTGCTCCTGCTACTCAGTACTTCATCGATTAGAGTGGCTTAGAAAGCTGGGAAGATTGATAGTCCAGAAAAAGGGTTGCCTACCAGCGTTAAAAGTTTAAATATTAATTGTCAGAACGCCGTTAAACCATGTTGACTGCCATAGCATGGCTAACCCTGTTTTTGGGTGTATTTCATTGTAGATCTGTAGCTGTAGTGTTTGTATTGTAGCAGGATGGGTTTAAAAGAAAGCAAAGTCTGTACACAGCTGGTTGGCCATTGTCGTCTCTCATAGGTGATCAGTAACCTGACCCAGGGGGTGGAGCGGCAGAGAGAGAGGCTGGAGCTGATGAGGACCTTTACCCACTGGAGACGGCAACAAATGGAGGCCAGGGAGGAGGTACGCAATCGCAAGCCGACACTTGACTCCTGGGGTCCTCAACCGTGGTCCCTGATGCCCGCGGTGCCTGCAGGTTTTCAGGCCACCTGCTAATGATTGCCTGCTTCACAGCATTTTCTCATTTTTATGCCAAATAAAGACTTAAATTGAACGGTTAATTAGCGAGGTGGGATGAAAACTCAATGAGAATCCAGCCCTTGAGAACCAGGTTTAGAACCCTGCACTATGCCTTCACAATCAATCAGAAGTTACTTTTAATCTTTTGTTTGTAATCCCCCCCCCAATATTTGGTTTTGAAAAATCTCGATTTCCTACCTAGGATTTATATCTTTGTGAAAATGTTGAAATAATCAATCTTTTTTTCAAGACATTTCTGCTACCCTGTCATCTGTGCTTATTTCCATGAAATCCTAATGACAGTAATCTAGCAACGTTATGGTTTATGCAAATACTCCAGCACTGCTGAACGTGAGTTTACGGCCATAATGTTATGGGCTATATGTGCATGTTAAAGAAACATCGTCTTGGTTTTCCTCTTCAAGTGGCTTGGAGAATTTGTTTCCACATTTGGTGGTCCTTATTTAGCCTCAAATTTAAGTGTTGCCTTGATTTGTCACATCGTAAAAAATAAAGCTCTTAAAACGTCACGTTCTTTTCCTTTCCATCCTGCTCCTGCTTCTGGTCCCATGCATGATTCTGATTCTGTTCCTCTTTCTGCTCCTGATCCCTGTCCTGGTCCTGGTTAGGCACATTGGGGCAAGGTGGCTGAGCAGCATTACCAGCTCCAGCTGAAGAGGAAGGTGTGGGCAGGTTGGCACTCGCTGATCCAGGCCGACTGGAGGCAGCGGGTGGAGAGGGCGTGCCAGGCACGGGCTGAGGAGGTCTGCGTGCAGCTGTCCGCCGACTACGAAGCCAAGATGGCAGAGGTGAGGAGGCGGGGAAGCAGGCCTGCTGTCAGGGCAGTCGCAACACACTCCCGTGACATATGTCTTCCCTAAGCATTCCAGAACATGCTGTCCTATGCCCTACTGCCAGCATTCCAAGGCATGTATGGTTTCGATCAGACCCTGCATGTGGCGCTCTGTCCATCTGGTTGCATCTAGCAGGACTGCCAGCAAAAAAAGAAACTTCAGTGCCTTAAAGGAAGGGACACTTCCCATATCGTTGTGACTCAGTCGGTCCAGCAAGGTTAATGATGCCTGGGGATACTGGAGAGTCTAAAGAGCTTGCACAGAGAATGTGTGATTCATGCGAAGCCATCTTGCAGCAGAGTGGGCGGGTGGTGCAGCAGCGTAGCCTACTGGTTGTCATTACTGAAAATATAGTTGGTCCTGCAGAAAACACTGGGAAATACACACAGACTGGGCTTGGCTTTTCTCCACAGTGATAAATGTTACTGAGCTCATACTATTGATTACGCAACTTTTTCCCCCCTCTCTATTATAGTAAGCATGAAAAAAAAACTATTTAAGTAATGATTATTTGTGTTGAATGTCTTTCCACCCTCAGGACAGCACTGGGGAGGGGGGAGGGTGGAATTGGAGTACCTTTGAGTTTATGTGGGCTCACTCTGTGGTCCCTATTCCAGCAAGCGGAGGCACTGGAGAGGGCTAGGGTGGAGATCCAGAGGTTGCACGCCGAGAGAGAGCGCTTCGAGGAGTCAATGAAGAAGGCCTTCATGCGTGGGGTGTGTGCCCTCAACTTGGAGGCCATGAACATGTTCCATGGAGGAGAGGGTCGGCTGGATCACGGTCAGTAAGCGGTTGAGGGCAGGGCACATTTTTGGTCAAAATAAGTATGCGGTTATTTTTTATAATATTAATTATTAAAAAATATAATTAAACATATAGGTTATGTTATAGAAGTGGCATAACACTCCCATCCGGCCAAGTTAATACTTTTGATTAGAATCGTTGGACTATAGTATTAAACTAACTAAAAATACCAAACAAACTTTTTACTTTACTGATACTGATAATAAACCATGATTGACAATTATTTAAATTCCACTGATTATAATATTGGAAGATGGTATGATATATATGGTCTACCATTCACAAACGTTGAGGTGGGGGGCGGGATCTGCTGTCTTTATTGCAAGGGTTAATTACCTTACAAAGTGCCAAGGATATTAAACGTATTAATACCTTCATGGCATTTCTGTTCGGAAGCCGTTGATTAATGCACCTTGTGTTGGTGAGAACAGCTCTGCGCAGGTGAAATGCCAAGCGCACTGCTGGTTGCCTGGAAGACTGTGGCATATTTGTGTTCCAGACAAACATTATTGCTGACTGGTGAATCCCACTCCAGTTTATTTATTTTTTTAAATCAGTACGGCTCATAAGAAAGGAAGGAGCCTGAAGTCATGGATACGCCTTCATTGGAAACTTAGAGCATGTGCTTAGAGAGTAATGTTGGGTGTACAACTATAATTCAGTTATATTTCTGAAACAAGTCTTTTCCACCTGAAGATCTCAGGACTCTTAAACAGGGTTATTGCCTTGTTTTTGAAGGTTATCTGTACAATACAATTTGAACAGGGTACAGTCATGTTTGTATGGTTGTTGGTCATCTTTTCATTTTTACCAGTTGGTTTTTATTTATTGATTTTCCTGCACAACAATTTCATGATCACTTATTTGCATATATTGAGTGTTTTAACCGGCCCATTGATTCTGGTCTGACCTGCAGATCCACCCCCTCGCGACGAGCCCGAGTCTAGCTCCTCTGTCCGGTTTCAGCCTCAGCCTACCTCCTCCACCAGGTTCAGCCCGGTCCACTTCGAGTCCCCCTTGAGTGCCACTCCCATCCACAGCGAAGCGGAGAACATGGTGAGAAGGGAGGAAGGGTTCAGTGTGGGGAAAGACCAATTGGTCCCTGTGTGGTTCTGCTGGATCTACACCCTGTTAAGTAGTTCACTGTGCCCCACCCCACCCCCCAAACTCTGTTTTAAAACTCACCTTGAATTAAATCAAACTGTATGCTAACTGCATGCCTTGACAAATACCACAAGGAGTCATTGTCAAGATGGATTTTCACAGGATTTTCACCCTGCTTTCAGCTATTTCTGTTTTTAAACTGTTGGTTGTTAGAGGTATACTTGTAATTTTTCAGCCACTATCTGTGATCTTGCTGTATTCTTCAGTTTGGGTCTGGTGCTGGCCCTTCAACAACATCAGAAGGGCACCCCTCAAACACAACGGTCAATGTCGCTTTTCCACCAGGGGGCACTGCCTCTCGACTGGTAACAATCTCTACATCTTCACCTCTATTATGGGCCCAGTAGAATAGAGTACAATGCATTTAGTTAATGGGTTTCATGTAATTAAGAGAACTATATTGAATACTTTTATATATCTATATTTGATTTGTTAATTGTTAACAAGCCAGGCATGTGTAACTTGTACTTGGTGCCCTAATAATTTGATAAGAATCGAATTATTTTCAGTCATATATCTTTCTAAATAACATTCCCATTAAATTTCATCGCTGCTTTAGACCAGCTCACGTGTGGTGACGTCAGGACAGCAGAAAGCCACAAAGACCATCACAGCTAGAATAACAGGACGCTCGGATATGGGAGCCAAGGCAAGCCGTGTCTCAGGCAGCCTGCAGGTGATGGGCGTGGCCCCTCCCATGAGCTCCGTCATCGTGGAGCGTCATCACCCTATCACGCAGGTAGGCATCATCTCCGTGTCACATGGGTACGCTATGTTCCATCATAACTCTACTAGACAGATTACCCTGACACATTTTGAAACAAGACCAAGCAAATGAATAAGGTTAAAAACTGTTGTTTTTTTTAACTTTTAAAGTACTCCGTGATCTCAAGTCGAATGCAATTAAGAAACTCAGATTAATGTTGTAAAATTTAATTTGTAAAAATACATGACCTTACCTTCAATTTCAGCGACCTCTTACTGAAGTGGTAAACAATTAGTTTGTTAAACAGTACTACAGGATGCTTAACCCCCCCCTTCTCTCAATCAGCTCACTGTCGGCCAAGCAACAGCTGCAAAGTTTCCTAGATCGGCACAGCAGAGCGTCATGGGCAACAAGGGTCCTTCTCATAATCAAAGGAGCTTCTCTCAGATACACTCCATCAAGGTGGTGGAGTAGTCCTCTGTTTTCACACAGCAAACCATCAAAGTGCTCAAGATACTCATTCAGAGACTTTTTTAAATATACATTCATTCATCACTCGTAAATCTTGGTCTATTCATTTCATCAATATGTGGTAGAGACGGCATGAGTGAATGAGTGAATGGATGAATGAATGAATGAATGGTAAAAATGGGACCAAATTTACATGAACCTCTGAAAAGTCTTCTCATTTTTATTTTTTTTATAGTGTGTTTTTAAAATAATGTAGTTGTCTTTTTTTGTAAAGTTATAATAAATTTTATGGATAATGTATATCAAATTCAGTTATTCTGAAAGAGAATTTGTTGATGTGTCTTTATTGTACTATTCAAGATCTAAATTTTTGGGATCATTTTTATCCTGGAGTAATTATGTAAGTAATCATTTTTATCCTGGAGTAATTATTTATTACCTTGGGTAATTATGAAAAACTTAAATGGGCATTTAGCAGCAAAATTATTAACTGTAATTAGTGAGTAGTAGCACGTTGTAGCTAGGAAATTGAATTGGGCATGGAAAACAATAATATTTTGTGTGAAATGCCACACTCCTTTTACCATGACTACTAACATCAACAGCATTGGCTCATCGGTCATACATACTGAGGGATATCAGTAAAAAATATTTTTTTACATTTTGATTTAATCTTCAAATTACTAATAAGTATAAAATGATCTAGGGCAGTGTTCACTAATTTTCCACCGGGCCATTTTGCCCAATAATACATCAGCGTGAGGGCCGCCACAAGAAAAAATATTGCAATATATTATAGAACCATCCTACTATAGGATGGTGTAAATAACATGCATAATACATTAGATAATTTAATCAGCATCAGAAAAAAACCAACATCTGCCAACCTTGCTTGCAAGTTGACATTCAACGTAGTCAGTAGGTTAACCCAAGCAAATTTGTCAAAAAAGACTGAAACAGATGAACATAGAAAGACTGATTTACCCTCCCTCACTGATGACAACAACATGAATAATCTTAACATACCATGTCTCTTTGATAGTACTTTGATTCATGACTTTGTTCACCTGCTCTAGTTGTACTTATCAAGACTAATTGGTAAGCTATTAGGAGAAGATCTGATTTATGACTAATTCAACATAATTGTTTCTTGCATTGATGCCAGATAAAAAGTGTTATAATTCTGTAGGAAGAAAACAAAACAATTGTGTCTATTGAATTAAAAATAGAATTGAATTCAAACATCAAAAGTAATTTTAATCAGTTCAAACCAAATTAGGTGCAACCACCTAGTTAACTGCAGGGCTGGAAAGGCATTTAGTAAATTATGAAGGTTTGAGATCCTGGAGAACAAAATGTCAAGCTTTTCTTATACAATTGAAGGCAGTGGGATTGTGTAATTGTGAGTTTTCTGAGGTAAATGCATTGCAATGATGTGGTATGCTAGGATTAGTAGCTTGGTGGTACTTGTGATGTTAGAATATGTTTGTTATGCACAGCAGCCAGCCTTCCTGGTACCCCAGAGGAGTTTAGATGTTCAAGCTCCTCTACAGCAGCCTGCCTTTCAGGTGCCACTGGATGTTCAAGCTCCTGTACAGCAGCCTGCCATGCAGGCACCTTATCTTGGAGTTCCCCAGCAGCTGCCTGCCTTTCAGAGCCATCTGGTGGCTCCATCACTGCAAAGGTGGTCTTATAGTTGGGCCCCTCAAGAGCTACCAACCCAGGCACCTACTTCTGTGCCCTATGAGTTGCAGCCACCTGTGAAGTCTGTTGTGAGGGCAGAGTGCAGGGAGAATTATGTTGTGGTTGAGGTGCAGAGGGATTTCTTTAGTAATGGCCAGCTTGTTGCACTCGGTGCCTTATTAATGCCAAGCTGACGCGTTCCCGCTCCAAGTTTCTGCCCCGAACCCGAGATGACCTGCTTCGGTTTCAGCTAGAGGCTTTCCTGTTCTTTCAGGATCCTCGGCGCTCTGTGGGTAACATGGCTAAATGTGTTTGCTGCCACTTCATGCTTAGCAGCAACTGACTTGAATTCTTATTTTTGCTCCTGAAATCCCCACAGCTCTACATTACCTGCCATTTGAAAGCAACTGCAGCCTCTACTGATGACCAATACAAAGCTTGTTCCTTTGCAACATATGCCAACAGGTTTGTTTTTTGAAGGTGAGGAGGTTCTTAATTTGGGCTCCTTGAAATGATGGCTGTAATATTTCTTCCTCTTAGTTGGATGGCGACAGATGAGAGTGACCAGGTATGCGGCTGCTGTGACACAAGCTGTGGACACTCCGCAAAGGGGAGCAGTTTGGCTGGAGATGCAGGTATATCTCTTCAATGTGTTTAATTCATTCTGGTGGGTTCCTTGTGTGTGTATAAATGGCTCTGGCTTTTCCTTCTCAGCTCTGCAATGGAAGGGTGATGTGGCCCTAGGCCCCATGTATGTCCAGGAGACGCTTCAGATGGATAATCCAAAGGTGGTGACTGAAGCCCAGAGATCTCTACTTGAATCGGAGGACAACAGATCAACAGGTAGCAGCATCTTTTTGGAGTGTGCTGTGGGAGCAGAGGTATTATGACTATTAGCTTGCTGACTGTGAACCTCTCCCTCCAAGGTTTCTCCCGTGAGTCTGTCCTGGCTGGAGTAGTGGCTGCACTGGGTCTAGCCTGCATAACTGTGTTGGGGACCGTGCTACTCTGGAGAAGAAACGGATCAAGTTCTCTCTGTATCTGACTGTTTTTAATTAAACATTGTTGAGCGTACTAACCTGGTTTGGCTTTACTTGAGGTTATTTTTATTTTGGCTAGGAATGTTACTTTTACATCAATCACGTGTCTGAAGTGGGTACACTTACAATAATAGCTTGCTAGTTCCAGTAACCTCATTGGCTTCAGGGAAAAGGATATTTGCTCTGCAGGACTTACCCACACATACAATGCATGGCATGAATCCTGTCTGATTGTATATCGTTAGAATGTAGTTACTTGGTAAAAGTGTAACATAAGCCTCTAGAGAAATTGTCTGTCCTGAAGCCCTACATGTGCTGTGCACTAACATTTGGGTTGAACTCAGTTTATAAGACTGGTCAGATCCATGTGTTAAGTGTGTTCTGGATGCAAACCTCATCCTGCTATAGGTTTTGTGTTTTTTTTTATTTTATTTTATTTTTTTTTAAAGCATCCACACTCGCATGGATTTGGGCACATCTAGCTTTAGTAGTCCTGTTGCCTTTCTTTAAAGAATCCTGAAATTGCAGAAATATAAACAAGGGTGACTTGTGTGTTGTAAATAAGCTATGTGGTAATATAAAATTTCTACTGTCTACACATAAAATGGCATACTGTATTGCAGTTATTTGCCTGTTTTGTGGCATGCATTATAGCTTGAATAATTATAGTGTAACGACTGCTCTTGTTTATATAATGCATGTTTTTTGTTTTTACCCACAGGACTGGTGCCAACTAAGTTTTATTCTTTCCTTTTTGGTAAACCCTAGAAATTGTGCAAAGCCAATGAGTGGTCATTTCTGAGGTACCGATCATGCCACGTTCAAAATTGGTTATGTCCCCTGTTTAGCCCATTTTAAAGTTCAATGGAACAGTAACTGAACGTCTCAATGCTGGTCTTGTATAGCAAAACAATGACTACATGACTCACTGCCTTTAGGTGAGTCATGTAGTCATGAACATAGTGGTGAACCTGAAACTGGCCACTGAGTGCAAAAAAAGAGGAATAGACATAGAATAGACATTCCTCCTTGTTTTACAAAAACAAAACGAGGGTAAACTTTTTTCTTATTCTGCCGGTTTTCAGTCCGGTAGAATAAGGCTTTTGAACAGACGAGGATGCTAATTAGTCTCTCCTGAAATCTACAAAATATGTTTCAGGGCTGAGAGTTAAGCTCACCTACGGGGTGCATTTTTTGGTGTGGGTGAGTAGGCTATACATTGTGGGTAAGAACCCTGCCTTGCAGGTAAGAGTCATCTATACAATGTTGGAAGTGCAGTTTCCCCACGTGCGATTTCCCCACAGGTGTGGCGCACATGTGTTTGTTAAATTACTGTTCCTTATTTACATCAATTTAGTAACCTTATACAAGTTAATTTTCTAATCAATTGCGTTCCGAACACTGGCTCATAATCGGTTGGTTCATAATAACTGTCATGCCCCAGTTTGTCTCCAGCGTTTTAGTTTCGTCTTCCCTAGTTGTTCCATGTGCACCATGTTAATTAGTCCCTTAGTCCCTCCGCCGCTTCGATAGAACCCATTTTGTCTCCCATCTGCATTTTGGCTCCCATTTTATGGGATATAATGGCTCTACCTGAGACTCCCATCCAACAAGCTTGGTCGGTTTATTATCCCTTTAAGATGGTAAAACGGGTTAACCCTGTTACCAATTGTGGATACCTCCACACCTCAGGCTCGTAATAGTTCAGATTGGCAAATAGAAACTTTAGCCCACTTACCTGTAGACCAATGCCAAATATCCTTAATATGTATCCCTGCGTTTTGCTAAATCTGAAATTATTTTTATTTTTTATTTTTCCAATTGTCATATTGAATTGTCATGACAAATTTCTTAGCATTTTCATCCAAATTGACAATGATAGTATTGCATGTTCATTTGAAAATTGGGAATTGTAAGGTTAACACTATCTTTGTCTCAGTTTATGCCCTTTAATTATTCATTTTATTACACGAGACAGAATTTTCAAATCGCAAAATTCAATTAACAGCAGTTTTCTAAAAACTAACTACCAGAATTAATAGTAGACTGCAAAAAAAAATTATTAGGCTTTGATATGTAAAAATGTAATATAGTCTCTCTATTTCCTGCACCCCTTTTCTTTTCTTAAAAAAGCAATACAAAGATGCAGAGGTTTTGAAAAGGGATATTGAAAATGACAGAAAATGATTGCTGTGAGAGCCCACAACAAATACAGTACCTACTTACCCATTAAGTTGTATAATTATTTACCCGCCACCTGAAGCACCAAAGCAATTTCTACCCAACTTCCCTTCTATAAAACAGAATTAAAACATTCCTAACAAAATAACCATTTGTTTTCACCCAGAAAAAAACACATTTAAAAAAGAAGCTTTGTGCAAAAATGGCCACTTCATAGCCTGCCTCTCAGCTTGTATTGTGTGAATATTTTTTTTTTCTTCCTTTTTTTGCCTTTCAGGAAACTCCAGACTGTGCGTGTGTAATTAGTAGTAATAATGCTTCATGGAGAATATAATGCACTCAGTTTTCCAAAAACTTGTTTACCAAAACAAAATACACATTAAGTTGTTTTACATTCAGTGTAAAGGCATCAGCAAGGTAAATTAAAATAACACAATTATAAGTAATTATAGTGAACAATGGCTTGAATTGTGAAATAAAGCGTGGCACTTTATTAAAAGAACTTTTGGTAAAGCATCGCTTCTGTAGGTCAACTAATTTAAACAATGTGCAGTGGAATTGAAGTATGGCATCGGGTACTGTGGGTCTGAAAGCAGCAGCTGGTGAGACATTGGTGGGAGGCTATAATCAAATGCCTTAATTATAGGTTTCTTTGTTTGTCTGAAAGGGAATTATTGCTGGTTGCTCGAAGACCTGTCACTGGGAAAATTGACCTTTGTGAAAGACTCCATGGGGTTGTTAAAACTTTTCTTACAGCACATTCACTGAGCATTTTGCTATAAACTAAAATATTATTTTCTGCAAGAATTCAGAGATACCAATTATGCAAAAAATCAACTCACGAAAACAACATTTGGACAACGTTTTTGGCTGGGGAAGTGTTTATGCACTTCCATTTAGACATCGACTCTTGGTACGGATGCATAATACAATTTACAGCATGGCCAGGTCAATGCTTGACCCATTTCAGTGAGCAAAAAGGTTTGCTTTAATGCACTGGCATCCGAATGGGTGACAGTTTCTCACTTTTTTTGTAAATTTCAAAACCGAATCCAGATGTTTCACAACCACCATCATCCGTCGACATTGGAGAGATGTGGATGACCCCAGCTGCTTCAGATTGTCCAGTCAGTCCTGCAGAGAGACTGCATTTTGCACCAAGAATTTATTAATACAATTGCTCCTTAAACAACATATGAGTATTCAATTGTTTAACTAATGGCTTATTTCATATTTGGAATGAGAATAAGGACACAGACTTATATGTTTATCAATTTTGAATAGACCATTTCATCCATTTGGCAAAAAGGAAAAATGTAACCGTGGAGACAGAACAGTCAAAATTCTGAATGATCAATACAATAACAGGCAAAATTATGTAGTAAGTAGGACTTCTCTGATTCATTTATACTGCTTAAAGCCATTAATGTTAGTAATGGACAATAGGAGTCCTCAGGGCTGTTATTTAATGACATGATTAATAACATATTTTCTGGTGTGGGTTAGGGGATCAGTTTATCCCTGTGGTACTCAGTAGGAGATGAAAAGGGTTTAACAAACAGCTGGCTTTGTATTGTGTTCCGGTTGAGAGGGTATATGCATTTAGGCTCCTGGGAGTCTGGCTTGATGAGAAGGTTACCTGGAGGAAGTTGTAAACCTGATTAGGTGTTTAGCTGGCTGCTCCTGGGGGATAGACAGAGGTACACTGCGGTTGATATATACTATACAGTTGGCCTAGCTGGAGTCTTGAAAGCATTACTTTGGATCCATCGATAAGTTAGTGTTAGCTAAGATTTGATGATTTGTATATTTAAATAGCTTGTTTCACGTATAAACTAAACATACAAGCGAGACAAGACTCACTTTTACGCTTTTGTGTGAAAGTGTACTAGCTAGTTGCCATACGTATGAATCCAATGTAAAAATATGCTAGTAGCTTACTATCTAATGGCATTGGAAAATATATAAATTCCTAATTCTGTGATATGATCCAGAACAGTGTTGGACAGGTACAAAAAGTTATTTGTACTTTTTCTCCTTAGAGCTGTTCACGTGTCCCTATAGTTAGTAGTTAACTTTCCATTCAGATATTGGGAGAACGCATGTTCAATGCCAATTCTCTACAATCGAGTCTAAATGGTGATAAGGAGGTTTAATAGGAGTGTATTATTTAATTGAACATTTTGTTTTAGTTCTCAGAATATTCTAACCGTATCAATAAAACTAACTGACGCCAAAGAGCATTGAGTGATGTTTGGCTGGACAGATCAAGATAATGTGCAGAAGTGTATAAGATGCCAAGTGGTAGATGCTTTTTAAAGAGAATTGTCCACCAAGCTAGCTATATTGAATGTTTTGTATTTGTATCCCAATTTGGTGTAGTAGTGAGCGATGTTTAGCTAGCTAAATTGATGTAACAACTTGCATTTTGTCTCCTCCCTTCTGCTCAGAAACCAGGAGATTATCTACCCCAGATGGATTTCCCCACAACATTTTGATAAAAAAATAAAATAAAAACAGACCTGACTATTCTTATTGCATTCTGACAAGATGCTTAAGATTGATTAATTACTCAATTATAAACCAAATCTGACATTTTTATATGGCTACTATGCTAAAGTCTACTTCTGTGTTATGCTGTGTCACTAACTGTATTGATGACTTGTTATGACTTGCCTGATCACGTTCTGATGACACTGCACAGCTGAACCAGAGAATCCCCAGATAGCTGCCTCTACAATCTCAAGGGTTTTTCTCTTTTCCACTTCTCTGCATCATCTGCTCTGACATGAAAAACTAGACAAGTAGAAGGAAATTCACATTAGACTGCCGACAACCGCAACATTGTGGATAAGAGAGGAGAAGGGGCCATTCCAAATTTGGATAACATGGTATCTTTGCCATTGGTTGAGAGAATGTAAACATGAAATATAGATATAAGTATAATGAACCCAACTAATTGCTTGCTTGCTGCTTGACGGACTGAGAGCCACCATCTTACTGGCTGTCGACAAATGCCCACCCTCCTCCTCTGCCTCCAGGATATGTTACAATGAGGGCCAGATTACTGGTAAATTCATCCATCTTACCTACTGTCTTCAGTTAGGTGGGAACTGAGATAAATCACAATGTCCATAACACTCAAAGTACATAGGATCCACAGAGTTGCCATAACAATCCGAACAGAAAACTGCTCATAATTAACGGTACAAGGCTTAAGGCTCATCTTGATCTACATTTAAAAGTATTTAGCTGCTGTACAGCCATAAGCAAAAGAAGTGTAAAAAAAAAAATGAATACACAGAATTAATTGAAATTTCTTCACAAAACATGTTGGTAGCTTGTTATATGTCAAATGACTGATATGATCCAGTATGGGCTAGCCTGATGATGTCATTATATTGGATGGTCAAAGGCAATTCCAACCCATGCTAGTCTGTTCCGAAAATCACCACTATATGAACTTCAGAGCATGACAGATTTCCATTTGGAACACAGCTATGGATTGCAGTTACATCAACCTGGACATAGGAGTAATGGCAACTATCAGATTTCATTTAATCAGATTTGTGAATGTTGCAGATTTGTGAAACAAGTGGAAAATGGTGACTGGTAAAGCCATGGAGGATGTCATAGCAGATTTAATTGCTAATCAATTTTCATATCTTGTTCAGAGGTATCATCCAACCCTAGCTCTCGAGATTATCCATGTAGGATTTCAGCGAGGCCAGCTACAAACGCTACCTATGGCTAACAGCTAGGCGAAAACTCAAAAATCTGTTCAACTGGGACTGCATGTTTTCGCTATGGATTGTTGTGCAGAAAAGGACTGCACGCCTTATATGATATTGATTGTTACATAACTTTTTTCAGACATGGCTGAAGTGTTATTTATTGAGAAGATGCTATTAAAACAAATTCTAATTAAAAATGATTTGGTGCTTTCTTCCCATGTTATCTTTTGATCTAATAGTCGTGATTAATCACAGCTGAATATGCAATTAATCCAATTGATTCCATCATTTGACAGTCCAAGATAATTTTAACTAATTTTATTTTAAGTCAGTTAGTACAACAAAATAATAAATTTTTCTTTTATTTACTGCCCAATTACATGTTGTCTAGAGATAAAGCAGAAAATGTACTGCTATTTCAATCCTGCAGCACTGACTTTGATTTTAATCCTTTTATTCTGTTGAGAGATCATTTATTACATTGCTCAACAAGTATGGGCTTCCTGTGGAGTGTAATGTATAAATTCAGATGGCAGGGCAGCTACCTATGCTCTTGTTAAAAATCAGATTTTCATGGCAGTTGTCTTTCCCCTCCAGAGAAATCTCTGATTAGAGAGGACAGTATTGATCGATGGGGCTCTTTATCTGCCATTGCTTTGAAATTTTTTCACAGGCACCCAGGTGCTAATGAGTCTAATTAGGGTCTGTGCCTTTTCTATCTGAAGTTAACATTTGATCAATTAAAGAATGCAAATGAGTCCTCACGGAATGTAATGAACTTAACCACTGGCAATGGAATGTAAATCTGTAATGGCATAATCAGAGACAGTAATAAAAAGATAATGATAAAAGATCTTAATCAAGGTATAAGGAAATGCTTTGTAATTTTTTCAAAGATTTCTTGGTTAAGCCCCATAAATGATTTAACATTTGAAATTTATGAAATGTATTTGATGAAATAGTCAAAGGAGATATACCCATCAGCAGAAGGCTAAATTTTGAGGGAGGGCTGGGCTTTTGAGGGGGTATAATGTCCCCCCAATATTCAGCACCATAAATCAATGAAGTAAGTAGCTAATAGAAAGTAGTAATGTATGTTAAATTCCGCAGTGTTGCAGCTTTTAAAAACACTTTCAGTACATCCAATTAATCAAATATAAATTAAAGTGATCAATGATATGTCACTATTTCCTCTATTTATTCACTTAAATTCAGTTGCATAAAAGTAGCTAATTGTCAAGGCTCGTCAATTTATTCGTTGGCTGGACTGAAGTAAGAAAACAGACTTTCCTTAAATTTTAGCGCAAAAAACCTTTTCATTTTTTAATTGAAGAAGCTATACAATATGAATAGCTATACAGCTATTTCTAAAAACACTGCATATTGTCTAAATAAATGTCCCTATGTCCGAGGTTACTTCCTTGTTCACATTACATCAGAGAATGAGTTTCCCACCTGTAATCACAAGTTTGAGAGCCATTCAAATGGATTCTGAGTTTGTTTTTCTTTGTATTTTCCACAGCATTAGTTCTTGCATCCAAGCATGGCTAGCCTTCAGCTGCCTATAGAAGGAACGCTTTATTGCTGGTGATATCTGACCCACTGCATACCTAGTTGCAAACTTTTGGGTTCTGTAGAGTATGTTTCGTTTTCAACTAGTATTAGCAGTTCTGCAAATATTTGTGGGCAGATGTTGTCCGATGTTATTATGGTACATCATTTTTTTTGTACTGATTTTGCACAGATAATTTTTATTGGTTGTAGCTTTGCATTGTCTGGGTGTCCTCTTGTAGCCAAGTTCTGTAGCCACCTATTTCTTCACTTCTCTGATGTAAAAGGCTGTAATCTGGTTTAAAAGTTTACTGGCATAGGTACATGAGAGAACAGAATAGTATGGCAATAAAAACAATAAAAAAGACCATTGATTAACATTAATCTTATTCGTTTAATGATTGATGACATTGTATGGGTTAACTTTTGAATTCCATGCAGAATATAATCAGTGTGGAATCAAACTAGCTAGTTTATGGGATGTTACTAAATACATTTTGCTAACTGAAATGAAAAAAATGCCCTAAATTACAAGTTGGATACTAGATACAGGCATAGCTAGGAAATTAAAATAAACCCAGACTGTTATTCAAAATCACATTATTTTGCAAGACAGAAACACAGTGATCACTAGCATCAGAGGCTGCTGATTTTTAGGAATATTTTATCCAGTCCCAACTACATTGAACATGGAATGTATTTTATGCAAATTATTTCATCCTGTGTAAAAGATCAATTTGGCCAACTAGCTAAAGTATAGCTAATACCAGTTTTAGATATCAGTTTGTTTTAATTCTTACAGTATTGTTGATAATCATTTTCAGATTAATTTTGAATGTTTCCATGAGATTTATCAGCTAAAATCTTCGTTAATCTAGCTCAGTGTTCAAGAGGTACATGGCTAACACAAATATTGTCTTTTAGAGAAGACGGATTAAGTTCACATTTTTCATCTTTATAGTAAGAGGTATAAAAATATAATGAATTTTATAATATAAATATAAAAAGAACTGCAGCTTGAAATTGGTACAACGCTAGTATGATGTTTTTTTATCATGGAGGATTAATAACAGTAGGCTATGTCTATTTTTGGCCATAACTTCTGACCTCTTCACACAATGGCAACGATATTGGCTTCACTCTAGTGCTCAGTTCTCAATTTTACAGATCTTTTTCCTGAACATACATAAAAAGTACATAAAAAGCCTACCAAACTGTTTTGTAGGAAAGCAGTTTTTAGGGAGTGATTAAGAATTACTTTGTTCAATAGTGATTCTGTAAAGGATTTTAGCACTGTTTCTAAACAAGCAATGGAACCAGTCTTCGATAGCACAAGAATTAAACTGGATAAAAAATTGGTTAAGTAAAGATGGACTAGTCCTCAGAAAGATCCTGGGGTACAGGAATGCCCTGAAAACAATGGCTTAAACTTTATTATTAAAACTTTTTAAAAGAATGATATGATTGATGAAAAGAGGCAATCCAACTTTTTTCCAGAATGTTCTCAAAGTTATTTATACTGCATCTTCACTATTTTACGCTGATGTAAGGCATCAGTGTGATTGTCACCCAGCATCAGTCGAATAAGCATTCAAATGGCTGCTCCCACCTCAGGGAGTGAATGAAGCTTCTCAACCGAAGCGCTTCCCAACGCAGTTTCCTGCTTCGGTACCGCTCTCCAGCTGGGCTGGCTGCACAGCACTCCACATGCCTTCTGCCCTCCGAGGGCCTTTTAGCCCCACTGTCACACAAACCTCTGGAGAGACGTCGGCGAGCCGGCGAGAGCCTCATCCCACGCTGCCCTGCCGCCCGCTTGCCAGCTCCAATCAAAACAACAAGTTCTGGGGATCGTGGAACAGCTGCTCTATCTGTCACACTTGTGTCTAGGTAATGTGCGCGGGCAAGCGAGTGTGGTCACAAGAGGTGTGATGAATGCCTACCTGTCCCAACATGGTGCACTAAGAGGGCTGGCTTCATCTTCGGCTGTATTTCCCCCCTTCCCTCCCAGCCTGGTACTGACGTCTAGAGGGCCACCGTTCCTGCAGAACCTGAAGCGATGGGACGGGCAGAGAGATTTTTGCAGGAGTGAGGTTCTTCCCGCACCTTCTGTCACTGTCACAAGGAGTAGATTCTGAGATGCCATATTGTTTAAATGGGAGCCTACCCACAGAACAAACTGTTGTCTTGTTGGTTCATTGTAATTCTGAATTAATACGTCTTCTGCATGATGGGGATTTTTGTTATGTCATAGCGAGCACTCAGCTCAGGGCTTTGTCTCAGCAAGAATCTGCCACCTATATCTGAGTGCTTATAACTATCGCCACTCCCTATTAAATGGATAAGGCAATAAATAAAAAAACGTGAATAGAAATTCAAAGTGACTATCATGGTGTATTTTATGAAGACAGAAAGGAATACACTAATGGAGAGACTGGCAATCTCACAGAAGGGGGGTGAATGTTTTCTCTGAGCATTAAACTAATTATTTAACCAGATTTTACTTCGGCATATCAAATGTGAAAAGAAAAAAAGCTATCTGGGGCTTGTAGCGCAGCAAGACAATGACAAGCTCTTAATGCCTCACAGACATCCAGCGGTTATGTTGCCCATCAGAGTGTGGATGGCGTGCTGTGTTGATGAATGGTTTAATTACTACTCTTTCAACTCTCTTCCATCTAAATGGAATGAGGTCCTTTTCTTCATAAAAAAAAATAGTTTCAGTGTTTTCATGTAATCTTGTTTCAAAATGTATCAAAATGGGCATTTGGAAACATGATAGGCATGCGCAAAGACACAAAGGACCAGAACTGGAAAATACTTAAGAGAAGGCCAAAACATAAATGCAACTGGACACACAGAAACACAAAACCCGTCTGTAGTATTCTACATATAACTGGATTGCCTTTGGCCAGATGTTTTTGGGTGCTGGACCACCCATGGCATGTGAAAACCCCAGTTGGATTGCTGTTTCCAAGATACTCGTAACAAGGAGTCTGGCACCAACTACCATGCCCAGTTCAAACTTAGATCTTTCGACCAGAAAGCAGTTCTCTAGGTATTGACCTACACACTTTAAATAGCATAGTTTGAGTGTAATGGATTGAGGGGGTATAAGAGAAAATCTTAGTGGGAAAGGGCACTTTAATAATTTATATAAGTTATACTGCACCAAGGCATGTGGAGTTCTGTGAGTTTACAATCAACCGTTCCCCTGTACTTGCTTGCCTTGTTACCGCTATAGTTGAGTACTGTGAGTTAATAAACAACCTTTCCACTGTGTTAGCTCTCGTTGATACCGCTATAGCTGAGTACTGTGAGTTTATAAGCAACCTTCCCACTGTGCTAGCTCTCTTTGATACCGCTAGAGCCGAGTACTGTGAGTTAATAAGCAACCGTTCCATTGTACCACCTTGCTTTCTTACTGCAATAGCTGTGTACTGCGAGTTTAAAATTGAGTCCTACGGTTATGACGACCACAGCAACTTTTGTATTTATTTCTCCTTCCCACCGGTACAGGACACGCTCGCTCTTTCAAACGGCTTGCACGCAATGAACTTCAAATGACATCAGGATCAAATTATTTTTTTAGAAGTGCAAACACCAGATGTAATAAATCTACTTTAAATGACAGCCATAAACCCAAATGAAATTGGTGCTGACTAAGTGCTATTGTGCCAGAAAAACATATGTGCTTTTCAAAATATATTCTCAGATACCGATGAGTGAAAATTGAGAAAAATAGAGAAAAAACCTGACTTTTGGGCCTCAAAAGAAAAAGTATTTTTACAATTTTCTTTACATGTTTTTTCCATGTCTATTAATTCTACCATCATCCAAAATGGTATAATTACATATTGTAGCGTTTTTACAAGAGAGCTACTTCTCTGCGTGGTTTCAAGCACGAGACCGACACTGTTTAACAGGAATCA
>JAOVYW010073613.1:0-11847 GCA_025775045.1 Hiodon tergisus
ACACACACACACACACACACACACACACACACACACACACACACACACACACACACACACGCAAGCGCACTTAGCATTAAAGTTTACGTCCAGGAAAATAACAGGATACTCATGAGCTCTGGCCAACAGACAGAAAATTGAGGGCACCACCTAAGGGCCAAATAAAACAGAATTAAATTAAAAAATTAAAAACACCCACTCTTTTTAAACTTGCAAAATGAACGCGTTTTGAAAATCTTCTCCTAATTTGTTACCAAGGTGACGTTAAAAGCAAGACACAGCAATAGCACACTAGGCATAGCTGAGATATAGTCAACACACGGATAAACTGATACAAATGCTCATGCAATCTTCAGTTTTCGCTCTCAATCAAATTATAAGTATTTTAGAAAACAGCCATTAAGTAATAAACCACAAAACAGAAAAACATTTAATCAGCGTCTAATAAACATTTAATCAGCACCGTGCCGTTGACACAATGGCCCACAAAACATGTCTGACTTATTTAGGTACATTTGTTGATAAATGTTAATAGATTATAGATGCAATAAAATTGTAGGTACAACAACTAGAAGATTACAAGACAATGACCTTCCAGAGTGCATAATGATTCTACCTTCATTATTTTATCATTTTAGAAATTACTCATTGTACTGAATAAATAAATACTGAGAATAAGAATAAAAGCTTATATAAAAACATGCTTTATGTAGAGTTCAATCATACAGCATTTAAGAGTGATTTCCATGTCAAGAGGTCAAATCAATTATTTCGTACCATTTAATGCTAGTACCACCGTAAATGTAACCACCATCTAAAACACACACACACACACACAGAAAGTCAATTCCCCATTCACTGCAGCAGGTGAAAATATGAATGTAAGTGTCGGCATACTACCATGATCGAGATTGTAAAACCGTGGTCCAGAGGCCGGGTTGACCACATACATTTATTTCCTCTCCTTTTTTTAAACATTACAGAAGCTGCACTGATGTTTGTTTCCCAGCTATTTGAGTCGCACAAAAACGCAGGAAATGTGCGGCCACATTTTGCACGTATTTGCACTAATCGCTTTGTGCAAAGACAAGAGTTTCCCCGCCTGTCCCAAGGGCCAGGACTCAGCTTCATCTGAGGCCTCACACACTCCTCTGACGTTATTGGTGGAAATGCAGCCAACCAGGCGCCCTTATCCGGCGCTCATATCCGACAGAGCACAGGACGACCTACGGCCCAGTACACAATCACATCATGAGGCCAGTAGCAAAAAGAGCTACAATTTAACCTGCTGTGCCTGACCCACCGCCTCAGCCCTGCTCTGCGCAGAACGAACTGCCAACAGAAAGGACACGTCCCGAAGACTTAAGCCCTCAACCGGACCTCACACTGCCGCCACCACGGCAGTCAACACGCTGGCATCGCGCAAGGTGTGGCGCAGACACAGAGGGTGTGGACCGAGAGAGGACGCGTCAAGGTTCGGCTGTGTTGGCAGCACAAACGCTCCGCTGCAAGAAAGTGCAATCACTGCATGACCTGCAAGACGGGTAAAGATTAGAGAACTGACCCAGTTTAGCAGCTGCCTTTTTGAGGGTTTGTGGCCAGCGACGTAAACAGAGCAAACTTACTGGAGCCAGACCATTGCCAACCCACCCTTTCCAACAAACTTTATTTAAACAAACGCCAGCTGATTTCTCGAAACGGGTGTGCATGCTATGATTTCCCTCTTGCTAACGTTTGCTGAATAATTAACTGAATTTAGACGACAACAAAATAAAACAATGCGGTTAAAATTATGTTATTGTGCATATATAAAAAGGCAAGGCGAACTTTGTGCACATACCGGTTCTCACTCTTGTTTTGTGAAATGCGATCCACACTGAAATATGCTTTCAAGCCGATCAATCTAACAGCTTTCGAAATACAACATCGAAAACATCTGACCTTCTCGTGGAGGGGCTGTAGTCAACAATTTCCAGGAGCGATTAAAATTTTCTCTAAATCCATCCAAACCAAATCCCAGCCAGCCTGTTGTGACCTGTTTGTTCCCCAAAAGGAGTGACCCAAACCCACACACATTGTTATCACTAATGTTAACCTAAAACACTTGTCCAGGAATCGGAAGGCAAATATTTATTTAATACATATTAAATATTACACATATAAATGTGCATTTCTTGTCAACGGTTCCGTTATTGAGGCCAAGATGCAGAAACACAATTCATTTCACAGAACATTCACATTCACACACTCCTGCGGTTCACTTTTACCCACCAACTGAAGGCAAAGAAAAACCACACACACGAGAAAGGTCTTAGACAAGTGTGGTCGTTTCAAATGAAAAATATGTCTCACAACTAATGAGTGATAAGAAAAGAGCTTGCTGAGTCATAGCAAGTCAGCTCAGAGTTGGGGGGGGGGGGACTTTGTCTGTCAGCTAACAGACAAACATAGGAGGAAGAGGGACTAGTTGAGAGTGGACGGTTATCCACGCTGTAACGGAATGTCCAATCTAGTTACTTTACATCTGTAGCAATGTGGAAACTGTGTTCTCAAGGTGAGGCAGATTGGTTATGTCCCTTCCCTGTCTATGTAGGTGGGCCCTCTGTGTCCACATTTGACATGACCCCACTCTTCAGGAGCCTTGTGTCACCGTGGCCTGACCCCCCATGATATTGAACCAGACAGGTCCGAGTGTGTACCATGTAGCATACACTCACGCAAACACCCTTCGCAGTAATAGAAAAAGTGGGAAGAAAATATTGTTAACTGTCCTGTGACATTAACAGGGTGGTACGGATTACAGCACAATTTCCCCACTGTGTTCAATGCATGGTGGAGTGTTAGAGTCACAAGCGTATCTTGGTGGCAGTCCCAGCAACACCCAATATTCCTCCTCCAGTTGGAGGTCATGCTATTTTACACGCATGTGTGGCTGGTGTCCTGACCTTTCGATTTTGTTGTCTGTTTGACAAATGTCTGGATTTTGCATTTATAATAAAGAAACGCAACCTGGAAACTACTGAAGGTATTATTAGAAACAGATACACAACTTGTAATTATTAATTAGTCATATAGGTTTGAATAAGGAAGTCAGGACAACACAACGGAACTGATGCAGTGAGGCCATCTTCTGGCGACAGTGTGTACTACAGCTACTCCCCAGCTCACTTTCTATTAATCAAATACTTCATGGTAAACATTAAGTGACAGCTTAGTTCAACCTAGTACAAGTAGTGCTTAAACTTTGCCGAAGGTCAAATGAAGCACTGATTCAACCAATTATGTTATTTTTTTATCTTTAAAAAGTCTTGACTGGGTCAACTCAAGACCATATCATCTAACTATTACAGTCTCAAAAGCACTGCAAGTCACTTTGGTACCTGCATTAACCAATTTAGGAAACATTTACATTTGAAAGTCATTTTTCCAACTAGTGGGGCTTTCTATATTCAGTTAGCCTCAGTCCTAACAAACTACTAAGAAAACCCTAATAAAACACTAACGTAGCCCTAATGTGACCAATCGTTTTATAGCTTTGGTTGGAGAGCTTTTTGAGGGCTCGGCAATCAATGGTCAATGGGCTCAACATGGGAGAAAAAGGAAGAGAGGGGCTCGTCTTTCATTGTAACCACGAGAAGGAAAAATGTTAGATAAACACAGCCCATTTTACAGCACAAAAAGTTTTTAGAGGGTTTAGAGTGCTTCGTATGAGTGAGACTTCCAACTGAAATGGGGGCTCTGATTAAAATCTCCGATTTTGTTTTTTTTACTTCTTACTTGTGAAATTAGATTAGCTAGGAATCCCATTTCTAAGGCTCAAAGCACAAATGACCTAATCATGGTCTGTCATGACAGACTTACAACTGATAGGAATGATAAATTCACATGTAATTATAAATGTATAAATCACTGACATAGAAACTATGAAACAGTTTTACATTGTTAATAATATGACAATTTTATCAACAGTCCTGTCATACAAGATTAATGTATAAAATAACATGTTGATTTCATGTCATTAACACCCCTATTCAGATATGTATAACTATATGACCAGAGCACTTCCATTGCACTTTAAAGGGTGTTTATTTCTGTCACACTTAGACTCAAATAACTCTGGCTCTACAGCTAGCTGAACTCTGAGCAGTGATGGTCACCAAGGAGGGGAGCACGCACGCACGCACACACACACACACACACACACACAGCTGGACGCTTGGTCATGGCTCAAACTGATCGCCTAGACAACGTCCTTGACTGATTGCTGACTGAGCACAAACAGAACCAGTGTGTTGGGTTGTCGGCTTGTCTCACTGCTGCAGAGCAAGAAAGCAACACTGCTGCGTCATCGTGCAAAGAGCACTTCCTTTCTTTCTTAGTTGAACACCAGACGCATAAACATACAATCGAGGGAGAGGAAAAACCTTTGCTTTTCTTTGGTTTCATAGTGAAGCATAAGTAATATCTGACTAAGTGCGTGTGCGTGTGCGTGGGTTGTCACACATTTAATTAGTGGGATTTTTATTAAATATAAACTTAAGGTAATAGGACATTATTTGGATCATCAGGCCAACCGGGAAGGCCCTGGTGCCAGCCAATCGCCTACGTGCCTGGAGCCTACAGCCTGGGCTAGAGAAAGGTCTGGGATTGGCTCAGGAAGACGTTATAGCCCCGCCTCCAAGTATCAGTCAACCATACTACATAACACCTGTGGTCATTTTCGTCTGGGACACCGGACGGAAAGTAGGAAGTGAGACAATGTATGGGGCACAGCACAGATCGGGAACTCATGTATTCATGGTTTCTTTAGAAGAATGCCAATGAATTAAGGCTTAATTTAATTAAATCCCTGTCACCAATGCAAATTGAAAATTCCTTTCAGATTAATGGGGTTGACAGAGACTGTTCTCTCATAATACCCATGAAATGGCCACTGTTGGCATCAGACAGTTGTGAAGAAGGTTTCACCGGTCGATGTTTGTTTTGATGGACACTTATTCTGAAACCACCTAGCAGTATCTGAAAGCCAGCATCTCCTCCTAGGAATCATCACTGCGCAGCCTCAGCTTCCTTCGTTAATGCACGGGGGAAGAGAGAAAGGATTGCAGCCTTGAGCCCAGGTGCTCTGCGGTGTCTCTGAACGCATTTCGTCGGCAGCCAGGAGAGCTGAGGATTCAAACCAGAGTCCTCAAAAGTGGGTGGCTTCCAAAGCATTCTCAGGGACACGTTTTCCTACGTCTCGTCCGGGATGGTGGAAGAAACCCAACATTTACAGCTCGCCATAAAAACGCTGCTATGGAACCCACATCCGCGTGCTGTTTGCGGCGTATACAAACAACATGTTCAGGGAGAGTCAGTAGAACCATGCGGTTTAATAACCAGGCTAACCCATCACTATTGCCCAAGGAGAGGAATTTGCAAAAGGACAGCGCGCCCGATTTAGCGCACAACACATGTTCCAAATCTCCAATACTTTTAACAACTTACCAAACAGAAAGCAGAAGGCTCCCACTGAATGGAGAACGTCTTGTTCTCTGGTTTGTTTGCACAGAAAAAGAGCATTCCACGGCAACAGTGCCAGCTCAGGCCTGTGTCGGTTTACTGGGAAGAAAACCCATCTTGGTGCTGGTCAGTCTCATGAATGCATTCCTTATTCTTCTCTTCTCATCCGCCGCTCCGATTTGTTTGCCGAATAGAGAGGGATGATTGGTTGGACACTTAGCCTGAGGAATGCCATTCATAAAAAAGTAAAGCTTTTCCTGACATGGGAAAAAAAAAAAACTTCATTTTGACTATTCATTCAATGCAGAAGGTGCTGGGAATCGCCAGTTCAGTGCAGGAGATTAAAACGACTACTATATTCAAAAAGCATCAGTAAATATCAAGCTGTATAAAAACGAAAAAGGGCAAAACTATGGCATGCAAT
Source organism: Hiodon tergisus (assembly GCA_025775045.1). Classification (NCBI taxonomy): domain Eukaryota; kingdom Metazoa; phylum Chordata; class Actinopteri; order Hiodontiformes; family Hiodontidae; genus Hiodon; species Hiodon tergisus. Next base: position 5,927 of record JAOVYW010073613.1, read on the forward strand.
TTACTCAGGCTAAATAATGTACGGTAAAAAGACTGAAACCAGTTTATGATACTCAACACTGACCATGAAAAGTTGAGGGTTCTGTAAGAGGGTGGAGCCAGAATAAAGTCCCATCATCAACTGAGACCCGTTCATTCCATACATAGAGAACTGCCCTCAGAGCAGCAGGGTCGGGGGGGAAAGGTGACCCCTGAGCCCGCGACACTTTCCATCTCTCTCACTACTTCCTCTGTCCATCTGTCACTTCTTTCGTCCGTCTCCTATTCTGCCTTTCTCACTCCTTCCTCTCTCTACTACAGCGCTACGCCCCCCCATCTCTTCTACCTCATCTGGAATGAAACATAAACACAGAGACTTGCCGTTACTGACCAAACCTAGAGGAAATCTCTCACAGCTGTCCTTTAAAAGAACTACTAACACAGTGCCTCAACCCTACCACACACACCCTTCAGTTCAGACTTCTGTTACTTCTTCAGAACATCTACCACACTCATAAAGAGCCCCAACTTCAGTTCTACATTATTCTTTGCATTGTTTAACACTGCACGAGAGTTTGAAGAGGTGGGGTCCATCTTTCAAAAAATAATAACAGGCATGGAAGCACAGTACAGTCTTTTCCCTTTTCACCGATTTCTGTCAGTTGGGTCGACAGTAACACCAATCCCAACTTGAGAAAACAAGCAGGCAATCCATCGGTATCAATCACAGGTGAGAGGAGAAGACACGGTAGTAAGCAATGCATTTGCACCAATCACAGTCAACAACAAAGACGCCATAACTAAATCAATCTGTTTATATCCATCATAGTAGATATTGCCGATGTGTTGCAACATTAATCCAGACAGAGAACATAGGATGTATAATAGTAGCCAACCCCTCTATTCTACACCAATCACAGCCGAGAAAGGAGATGCGGGCAATCATGGCTGGGGAAATATCTGGCAGACCTTCAATCAGTTTGAACATCCACGTGGTAAATGAAATACCTAGTTGTAGAGATACCTGTAAAAATTGTTGTAGAGATAGCAATATAGTTACTTGCATTTAAATATTTGGTTTGCGTGGGTGGCTGCCTGCTAATGTTACTGTGGCGATATTTCATGGTCATATTGAACCATATTATAGCTACTTACTTAGCATAAACTCAGATCCCTAGTTGGATGCAAGGAGTAGTTTTATTACTTGACCGACTGTTCTTACCAGGTGAATAAAGGACTTCCCTTTGACAAATATTTACGAATATCTAATACAAATAAAATTAATCGGAGCTATTCAATTGTCGCTGGCTCTTCCCTCATGTTTGGGGACATACGGGAAAAAAACCACGCAGAACAATGCGCGATTGCGTCAAGATCTTAGGTTCTAGGTCTGCTGGCTACTTTAATGTTGGGACCTTATCGTTTATCATTATGTTTTTGGTTTTTTTAATAGCGGATTTTTTTGCGCTACAAACGCGTCACATACTCGCTACCTGAATCTACTCAATTCGTTCTTCCGTGGCTTGCGCGCTCTACATGCGGTCAGGTGCTGGGTTGTTATTGTACAACACCTTACTGACCACAAGCTGGTGACGTGGGACATTGTTTATCTTTAGACTGTATTCTCTAAACCCCTGTAAAATGTAGAGAACAAACCCAAAAACCACGTCATATGGTTGCAAAATTAACAATACGTTATTTAATAAAGTGATGAATTAAGTTAGTAATAGTAATACATAGAAAAGAAACGATTAGACGGGTTACGACATAGGGTGTGTATGGCGCGCGCGCGCGCACACACACACACACACACACACACACACACACACACACACAGCGGTTATTAACCAACTTTTGCTAATTGGAGTTAAATTCCAATAAGAACAATAAATCCGAGAAATATAGGCTATAGGCTACTATACGCAAATACGCATAGGCTACACCTAAATACCATTAACGTTGACGCAATGATAAATAGCGACCATTATCTTGCCAGGCAAATGACAGGTTTCCTGCCCGCACCAAAAGCTAAAACGATGTTTTATTTTATATGTATAAATCGAACAATTTAAATAAGAAAATCATCTGGTCACATCATATAATGTAATGACGACAGCTCTAAAATAGCGCAACTTCTGAAAGTGCGTCTCCCATCAGAAAATGTGGGAATCTATACCTTTTCGGTGTTGACGTCGTCATACAAATAAACGTAGCTAATAATCGCAGAGGTGAAAAATATTCTAAATGTTATGTGGTTATTCTAAAAGTGACAACGCATATATCAAAATACAGACACACGGAATTAAGCTTTAGTTCGGAAGCTAATTTAACCCTTGTAGTTAAAACATCGTCGCTATAATAGCTACGCAATTGACGATGAGTGAATTACTCAGTAAACTGCTCGACATTATCCTAAGATTTAAGTCGAACAACATTTTTTAAAGCCGACACATATAGTTAAAAAATATTTGTGAAGCGTAGCAAAACACACGTCCCCTGTGTTTACTTCAACTTTGAATTTTATGTGCGCAACATAGCCTGGAATGCGGACGTTCACAAAGATCGGTTGTCAGAACAATGAAGCATAAATAACAAAAAAATCTATCACAAACAACTTAATATGGTGCAACGGTTAATATTAATCAAGTAGTTTAACCGTTCCAGAAACGAATAAACCCCAGTCATATACTATAAATACGAATGGGAAGCTTACGACGCCGTTTATTAAAAGGACATTCAAGCACTGACCTGCCGGGCTTACAAAAACACCGCACTCTGGCTGCAAGTCAACCAGCTGGGACACTATAAATAACTTTACTTACAATTATTGCTCAGATTCCGCTTTCCAGTTCAGTTTTATTAAATACCCACTTTCACAGTTCAGCGTCCTTTAAAAAAAAAATACATTAAAAGCAGCATAAAACAGGTGCAGTCCCGGGATAGGTATTACGTCCATTTCGATAAATCGATTTGTTGGTCATTTCTGCGCTCCCTTTCTTATCCCTCAGCCCCAAGCTCTGACGCGAGAGACGGCGCGGGATGTTTGCGAACGGTTGCGTAGTTTCTGAATGTTTTTGTAGCCCTGGGCGCACTTCGTTTTCAGTTCCTGCTATTTCATTATATCATGTCCATCATGTGACACAGCAAGGCCTCTCGCTATGTTAACTTAAAGGGACCTCCCACGTGATATCTTACAGGAACACAACATCGCTTAACAGTGGTCGCGTCTCGCAAACAGCTGGCAGTTTGCGCTACAACGATAAAATCAGTCCAAGATGAACAATTACCTAAACTGATTAACCAACTTTGTACGGGAAAATGACGTGCAATTCCGTTAATACTTAAAAAAAATTATAGATTTTACAATCTGGTTCTGTACTTCTTTGGTTTAGTGGTCATTATTGATCATGTTTCATGATTCACAGTCTTGGCCAAGTGAATTTAATCAGAAAATAGTCTCAACAGCATAGATGTAATGCAAAATGGTGGATGGAAGCATACCTTGGGCTACACGGATGCACAAGGGTTGTGTTGAGATTACAGACAGGTTTGTAAAACAAATAGTAATATTGCTACTAAGAACGGTATCATATATTATTATTATTATTATTATTATTATTATTATTATTATTATTATCATTAGTAGTAGTAGTAGTAGTGTGCTGGTAATGACTATCAAACCAACATATTGTATGAAGTTTATTAGGGTCAGTCATCCAAAAACAAAATCTCAAGTGAGAATGAAACCAATACCAAAAAATACACGCACACACAATATCGATCTCAATACTGATAATGCGTGACATATTGACTGATAAGCAAACACCTTTTTTCCAAATAAAAACCTATTGAAGTTGCTTATTGCGTGATTAGCATTTGAACTGCAACATGACACCATTCCAATCAAACAACATAAGCCTGCTGGAACAGGAAGGTCAGCCGTCACATGACGCAAGCAGCAGTTTAGCAGCTGCCTGCGGGAGCGAAGAAACAACGCTGCCACACTGCTAATTACGTCAGGTATGACGGTATCCAAAACCGACGTTCCGTTTTACCACCGTATCCACGTTTACATCATTGCCTTTACTCCTTACCTTTTCTCAGTCCCGCCACGGTCTCCACCTATTCTCCCTTCTAGCTTGTGTCGTTCTCGTTTCTTAGTTTCGTACTTAGGTATGCATGTGCATCTAAAAGTTAAAAAAAGTTAAAGTGTGTGTTTTCAAGGGTGTCTGGAAAACTATGTGTTTGATTGTAACTAGAAAACATGCAACAAAACACTTTCGTGCAACATATATCACACACGGGGAGCCAACGAAGACATTACTATAATTAAAGTGGCTGCAACGTTCATATTTTCTGGTGGGCTGAAAATGAAAATGATGTCCTAAGAATTTAAATCCACGAATCTTCCTAATTCGGCAAAATGTGGAAGTCACTTATTACAATAAGAGTAACATCGAAGAAATTTGCAGCTCTTGGCTGTCCTAGTTAACGGTAAACTTACGTCACCCCCCCGAGATTCCACTTCGCAATGATGACATTATCCTCTTTCCTTACATCATGAAGCCTCCAGAAAGACAGAAAGAGTCATGGCGCATTTTGTAACTCATTACTTTTCCCTAGCTCTAGAAGATACCATCTTACTTCAGCGCCTGGTATTTTTAGTAATCGCTTAAAAAGACTTGACAGGGTTCGGTTACTTTAAAAGGCCAACCATCAATTTTCTTTCTGGCGCCACCTCACTTCCCTGCGCTTATAAACTTATAAACTACTATTTGTAGTCACAGTGATCTGGTTTTCAGGAAGTACCAATGTGTCCAAATAAATGGGCCTGTATAATAGCAATAATAAAAAATAATTTCTACAGTTGAAGATTCCTGGGTATAACGTCCTACATTATTTTTTATCTATTTAAAGCTGTTTAGATATATGAATGGTATATATGGTATCTTATAATGTCTTGCTTCTTCCTCACTGACAGTGCTATACAAATTCAAGTACCCGGGGAATGGCCAAACATGCGCAAATATGTGTGTAAGAAGCAACTCGCTGAGCCCCTGCTGTGTGGATTTATGAGGATTACAGCTCAACCAACAATAGACGTTATTCCTCCCCTAGGCTGCGGGTATGAAACAGATCCTCATGCAATGGGTTAACACTTTCATAAGGTGACAATCAAACCAAAGACAATCCTCGGTGAGGCACGCGGGGCCTCATATGAAACAGATCCCAGAAATTTTGTCCAGTTGCTCGCCTAGCCCTTAAACTAAAGTAATCCTCAAAATAACAATAACAATGATAATGCACACAAAAAGTTAATAAATGCACAGAAAAACTAAAAACATTTATAAGCCACATATTGGCATACTCCCATTTACATTATTAAAGGAATTCAGGACTTTTAAAAGTAGTTAATAAACTGAGCCTGACAATGCCCAATTTTACTATATAACAATATATGTTCCTTGCCAGTACAAAGTGTGCTTTGTATATACAGAATGACTTTAATAACAAGGCCTATAAAATGTAAGGCGGGTCAAGTGAATTATTCAGTATATCACATCTAATAATTGTCTTCATAAATGTTTGTTTTCTAGAGGAAAAAAACTAGAGGAAACTAAGAAATTAGTGAAACCAAGTGAAAATATTTTATTTTTCTTTCAATACAAAATAATCATATTATACCAGTATACCAGTATACCAGATGTTCGACCCCCTAGCTATTTCCTACATAAGATCCAAATATTTAGTTTGATTGACTTGTTGTTTGTAATGTTAATTTAAACATTTTATAATGCGTATACAATTTGGATTCTGAACAGGTCATTACCTCTACTGCATTCGTTTTAAAACAGTACAAAGCCGCCCAGCTTCGTCGTAATTTCACTGTGACTGTCCCGGTTTTGCCCAACATCTAGCGTACTATCAACGCTGTCATGGAAT
>JAOVYW010073614.1:7941-18287 GCA_025775045.1 Hiodon tergisus
TCTCTCTCTCTCTCTCTCTCTCTCTCTCTCTCTCTCTCTCTCACACCTAACTGTCCACTCCACTGTGATGTGTTGCCACTGATGGAGTTGGCAGTCTGGAAAGGTGTCATGTTGACAGGGAATGCTCTTCGTGTTGACATGTTGACAGAGGACGCTCTTCCCTCCATTTCGTTATCCTTACAGTCGCAAGCCAACATACAGTCATCAACAGTGGAAGCTTCAGATTCTCCACAAAGTAATGCTTTTGGGCAAGGTCGCTATTTTCTTTAGAATTGTGTTCCTCACTGCACTGAATTCCTAACACCTTCTGCAGACGAGGGGACCTGTCGTCGCCACAGCCGATCAGCGTCTAATAACGATTTTCCAGCGCCCTCTGAACGCTGGTCCAGCATGCCCCAGACCTTGGGTGCCAACCTGCAAGTGTCCTTTCAGGTGCGGGAGATGGGCGAGGCAATCCAGCCCTTCGAAGGGGGCTACCTCGACTCGGCATTCCGTGAAGCGGACCCGGGGCCAGAGGAGGCAGAGCCACTGGACCTGCCACTGGCCACCTGCTTCCGTTCACGTTCCCACAGTTACCTACGTGCCATCCAGGCCGGCTGCTCCCAGGACGAGGACACCGCCTCGCTGGACTCTGACTCGCCGCCGCCCACCGCCACCACGGTCCGCACCTACAGCTCCAGCACCAGTGAGTACCACCGTGAGCAAAGAGTGGGGTGGGTGGCTGCAGCTCGGTGGAGGGGAGGTCTCTGCATGAGATCCAAGGGCGTTCACTGTTGGATCCGCTTGACCGTTGTAATTATTTTTATTGTAATTCAACCTCGCTGAAAAGATTTCAAATGAGCGGAAGAGTGACAGAACGGTGTCCGCATGCAGCACCAGTAATCTCCCTAATGTTTTCTGACAGGTTCCCGTTGAAAAAGCTCATTGCCCTGTCGCAAACAAACAAACACACACACACACACATACACAAGCAAACAAACATGCACACTAATACACATGCGCACACACACGCATGCAAATGCACACCCACACACACGGGCGTGGGCAAACGAATGCATGCAAAACATAGACTGACCTACATTCTGCCTGCAGAAAAAAAACAGTGAGGACTAGAGGGGAGGGGGGTAAGGACTAACAGCTCAGGCTTGTCGGCTATGCTTAAAAGCAGGCCGAAAAGACTTCTGTTCGACAGCCACTCTTGGCAAATTAACACAGCAAGTCTGACTCAGTTGGTGACCGGTTTTAGGGCAGGGATTAAACTGTACAGGGAATAATGACTCTGGATTGGTGAACATCCATTACAGACCGTGCATTGCTATTCTGTGTGAGACTGCTGCCAATTTCTTAAACTTAAAGCAAAACCATTACACAGCACTGTAATTAATCAGTAGACAATTTGTTAGAAACATAGACCCAAACATGTGCGAAAATGGCAGAAAAAGGTGTGTGAAACCCTAAGACTGGTCTTCAAGAATGTGAATTAGTGAAGCATATCCATTCACCAGAAGATAAGAGCACTAAAAGTAGTGTCACGTTTGTTTACCCTGGGGGAATCAGGCTAAATCAATACATTAACTGAATAAAAATGTCTGAAAAATGTATTTCTACAATTTAAAAGTAACAAAGGATTGTTTTAAGGAGCCTTTCGCTCACTAACAAGTAATTCAAATCATGGTTCGGTTGGAAACTAACACATTATACTCATTGTTCTCTTCGTTTCACACCAGGAAAATTCCAGTCGAACTTCAACTAAACCCCACTTTCTTTGTTTAGTCCATTTGCTGCTACATCTGTTGGTTCCACTTTACCAACTCCGTTCTCTACTCTGGTGTTTAATCAATACTTCTTTCCACAGTTTGGTTCACTGTTTGTTTCCAGAAGCAAAACTGAATACATTTCTTTCTGAATGCAATAAAGTTCTGATTGAGCTGCACTTCAGTCTGCACCAAACGCTCAAACAAACTTTCTGTTTGTTAGATAAATATTGCTGTGGCTCTGAGGGCCCTTTCACACCTAGCAACTGATTCGAATCATGGTTCTCTTGATAACAGTCTGCAGAATAACATTTTCCATCATGGATGTCCGTCACGCATCAAATCTTATCTCCGCTCTTTGTTGCGCCCATAAACACTCTTTTATTTCTCTCAATTTAAACTTTATTAACTCACTTCTACGGATAATTTACTATTTTGTTACTTTATATTTCGTTAAGAGCAAGAATATGTATGGTTGTTGGAGATGCTCCTGCTTGGAGAGAGGGTGAGGTGAAGGTGAAGTTTTTGTTTTCTTTCTAATGATCATTTTAGTTCATGTGTAAGACAGGCTACTAATGTCTCCGTCAATGGAATTGTCGTAAGGGTGGCGGCCTTGAACTTTTTTAACAAATTAGCAAAAATTATTACTAACTATTTATTAGTTATTACCATGATTACTATCAGTGATAAGTTGAAATCAACAATAATCGGTTTCGTCTACTTAGTAATATAACTTGGTGGCACGAAATATGCTTCTTCTTTTTTTTTTTTAATCGCCAGAGATAAGTCTTGTGAACAGTAAGCACACAACTTTATAATTATGTGTATTGTTGAATATTCAGTTAAAGCTGCCAAATATTCTGGATAAGTATAATTCAAATTTTCAAGTATATTCACATCGTTTTCACATAGGTCTTTCATTTCATTGTTTATATTTAATAATACTGATATATTTTGAGGGTTTTGCGAATGCTGCTTAATCCTTGAGAAAACTGAGCAAGGGTGGAAACACACCGAGTTCGCTTTGGTTTGATCACTGCCTGGTGAGAAAACGTCACTGTCAGAGGTTCAACATACAGCTCCACGGCATACGAACTGAACGGCACTCCATTCCGTGCGGTGTGAAAAGCATCCGAGATCCCCCTATTCAGTGCACCTATGAAGCCTACGTTCACGTTTAGTTTTATATAGCCATATCAATAAGAACGTCCTTCAGAAGGTAAAAATTCGAGTGGGGGGCTGAGTCTGACGGGCTTCCGCTTGACTGTCCCTTCTTGACAGTTCCGTTAACGCACACGTGTAGAGGTTGTCAGCCAGATGGGCACTGTCCGAGGCTTTTTTGCTCAGCGAACGGGAGCGGAAATAGCTGGTGTTAATGGTGCGTGCTTCGGTTTGCCAAGGGCGGGTTGCTCAACACGTTGTAAACCCGAAACTTTGGCTGCTGATAAAAGTGCGGGGGTGGACCGGGGCGGGGGTGTCGTGGTGTCCTTTTCCGAATTTCACCGAGCCTGCCATCATCCTGACGAGGCAGAGACAGCCAGCATGAATACAGCAGCGAGTAGCGTGGGAAGGTCGAGAGCTAGAATTTGTTCCGCAGTGTCCGCATTTAGCCGATAAAATCGTGTGCTGCATATTTACACGGGGGTGGAAACGCTGTCTTTCAGTTTCAGTTCAAGCGCACACATTCTCGTCACATTTAGCCTATAGTTGCTTTATAGTAACCCCGAATTAATAATGTCAATGCAAACTGCTGCCCTGAACGCATCGCATGTGTTGGGAATATGTGCTGCGTAAATGTATATTATTAGCCTACTTCTATATGCCTTCGTGACAAATGTTGCACGATGTACATGGTATGTGTAATGTCTAGATAGAGATACAGCATACATTTTGTTATTATATATGATTAAAAGGTGAAGCCTCGCCGAAATCGAGGCGACCACAAATTTTCAACGAGTTAACACATCAAGCGCAGGTAACACATTCACCCAGCATGGTTATGTGGCGGCTGAATCAACCCTATTATAATAAAGACCTTTAAACCCTATCAAAGACCAAAGAAGGGGAATTAAAATATTACCTTAGCATTTCATTTTGGGAGGGTCTGTAGCGTTGAGAAATATCGTAGAAGCGATTGAGTGACAGTGAACCCTCCAATGAAAGTGTGGTTTAAAAAACCACAAACAATTGTAGTGCAGAGTGGCTTCGGGTAGCCCTTTTTGTGACGCAAATTTGCGGAGTGAGATAATGTAGAATGTTTCTTCACATGATTCGTCTATTGGTTGGATTGATGTCTGTTGTCTTCCAGTCGTTATGTGGTGTAGGTGGGCTTTGGAAAAGTGTGCTCCAATCATGACTTCTGAAGGCGTTTCCATGGGGGCCTATTCTTTCCGCGACGTGGAGCGTTGAGTGGGAAATTGCATAGCCTTAGCTAGTAGGCTACTGCAATTACAAAAGGGAAAAGGGATTATTGACTGTTCAGCGTGAGATGAACTAGACGGAGTTTATTGGGACCTGGCATAGCCACAAGATGCTGAAGCTGCGGCCTCGATCGTCTATTATCGTGCAAGGAGGGAACAATTAACGCTGTATTTGGTAAATTCTCTTAGAGCTCATAGGCTGGACAGCTGTGTGAATTACTTAGCTACCTATATGTTGTAAACTGTATAATGTGGTAGCGAATATTGGCCGCTAGTTGGTAAAATGGTTGCTCTTTATGTCTAGACAAGGCGTTTTCTTTTGTGAATGTAAGCTGTCGCTCCAGCTAGTATTGATGAAATTCCGAATAACTTGGATAGCTAGCTTTTTCAAGCTTATGTTTGAATTTCTGAAATTATGTAGCTTCCAGCTAAACCAAGGACCGTGCTAGTTAGCGATCAGTAGCCTGATTCAAAATATTGTGGCAATTCGATCATCGTTACGGCTTGCTTGTTGTCTTGCGATTTTGCTTCCGACTAAAGGGCTGTTGTAAAAGACAGTTTGTAAAATGTGGCATGTGTTCGGACTCTTATTAATGTTTGCTGGAGTGATAGTTGTATGTAGTAATTGGATTGTAGGTTGTGTTCTGGTATGTCCGATCGTGCTACATATGACTGGACACTCGCTTAGCAGGCGCAAAGTTGATGCTTTTCTTACTTCAGTTAATATGAATTGTGCTATTTAGCTTTTTGATCCAGTTACATTGAGACCTCTGTGGTTAATGTGTACGTGGGCATTATCTTGATAGCAAGCTATCTGTCAAGTCTGGAATCTGCTTGTTACAGTGTATGCCAGTCTTTTCTCCAAATGCAAACATACTTTTGATAAATTATCATTAGATAGCCAAGGATTGATTTATTTTATTTTTTTAAATGAATGCTGTAAAAAAAATTCGTTTTCTGAAAGTAACACTTTTAAGAGAGGATATTTATCGCATGTTACCAACACCGGTGTTATATAAATATATACATGTATGTAAATATATATTATATATTTTGCAGGGCTGAAGACTGGTAGTATCGATTTGGAATCCTAATTGACGAGCACGTGTTGATAATCTGAGAACTAGATAATGCGGCTTGCCCTTATAATAATTCTAAGCTATATGGCTATGTAACCACAGAGTGGCGCTCTGCTTTTTAGGCCACGCCTCTTCCCTTACTGATTAAACCTAATTTAATGGGGTTGTTTCCTGGACACAAAGAAAAAAAAAGTAGAAACAAAAGATCGCCTTGGCTGATTTTGTATGTTATATGGGTTACTGTCTTAAACTAACCCGGTCTTCGTTTGAACTCATTGGAGCCCGTACCCCGGACGTGACGGTACCGGTAACTGTCAACAGAAATTAAATTTCTGTGAGGTGAGCGCTTGTAGGGCTAGTCCGATTAATTTCACTTGTTACTGTTGGCGGGGAGAGGGAATTTGGGGGTTACAGTCGTTTTCATTTTGGGTGATGCACTTTGTAATGGCAGTTGATAAGAGGTCATTTGAGCAAAACATTTCCTGTTAAACGTCTCTTGTTTTTTATTTATTTATTTTTCACTCATGCCTGGCTGATGCCAGTCTGAGGTTCAGAAAACACTGAACCTTTTTGTTTGTTTTTGGTCATGTCAGTTATTGTTATTGATGCTATTTAAATGAGTACAGTATCATCTCCTAAGAAACTAAGATATTGATCCCACAATAATGGTGATCTTGCCTTAAATAACCAAGATAATTTGCGTTGTTAAAATTGTTGTCTTAGGAGAACCTTTGTGTGCTGCAGAACAATAGTGAATTCTCAACTTCAGGAATCGCACAGGCTCTTTCAGAGACTCGGCGTTTAGTTGGTGGCTTTATATCGGGGTTCAGCGGGTCGGTGGTAAGAAGCCACAGGTTTATGTTTTGTCTCAGTGGCCGGGGTCGTGCAATATTTGGGATGGGTGCTGGGTTGGCGATGGGAGTAAGACCGCAGAGCTGATTACCAGTGCCTCAGAACTGTTAGGCCTGCTGACACGAATAGCTGTCGACCTGTTGGTGAAATGCCATGCCCTGGGCCCCCTGTAGACTCCTGCATCCCCCTTGCCAAGTTTCCTCAAGTCAGAGCTGACACAGAGCGAGACACAGCACTCTGGCTGCAGTGTTAAGACGTGAACTTACGCCAACATTGTAGCTCTCAAAGGCATTGTTCTTTATTTTGGCATGCCTGTCAATTTTTATTTGTTGTTTTCAAGGAAATGATTTGTAAAGCGTCTTGAATTCGGCCTGTTTTATCCTTTACTCTAGCTTTGATTGCCGGTCTCATCAGTCTGTTGATCAAAGTCTCCCCTTGTTTACCTATCTGGCAGCACCGAGCCTTGTTATTGTCGGCAGGGCTACCCTTTTCAGGCCATTCATTTGACTAATGATATTGATGGTGAGCGGCAGGCTTGAATGGCCTATGGTGTGTGTGTGTGTGTGTGTGTGTGTGTGTGTGTGTGCTCTTATGTCTATAATGCCAGATTTGCCTTTAGAATACTGCTTCTGTATCCACTTCTGTCTCTGCGAATCATGCTAATTTGATTAGCCGGTTCTTTCTGGTTCCGAACAGCGGGGGCTCTTGGATTTTCCGTAAATGTCAGAAGCTGTGCGGTGCGGCACCGGGTAAGTGTAGAGACATGTAAACCGGCTTATGGATTGTTTTTCTTCCAAACACAGAGAATCCGCAGCGCGATGCCAGTTATATGTGCTATCCTTAGCATACCGCATATTTTAGTGCTTTTGAAGCCTGAAAGCCACTCCGATGCTAAGGGTGCGTTTTATAATGCACCGACTTCCTGATCAATAATTGAGCAGCTTTCTGCCACGTGCCTTGCTGTAGTGTGGACACCGTGGGCCCTGACCAGAGGCCTCCGGCAACCCTTGGTCTGCCCAAGGAGGGCTGAGAGGCAGGGCTGCTGCCCCGGCTTGGGCAGCGGTAGACCGGGGTGGGGTGTGTGTGTGTGCACCCAGTGAAGATTCCCCTGGGATCGTTTGGGCCCGAATGAAACACCCAGTGTGGTTAGCTGACTCGCCAACAGATGTGCAATAGCTGGATGAAGTGATTCAGCCTTGTTCTGGGAAGGGTTGAGGTGTGCACCGTAGAGGAACGTTTCTCAATCGAACGGAAGAGTTACCTTTGTCGTTAGTGAAGGGTCTTGCTAAACAGTGTTTATGATTACGATCACATCCTCTGGGACCGTAATTGGATTGGTTTGTTTACTGGCCATGGGTCCCCAGCCTGGATTGGTCACAGGACTCTGTATTAGCTGTGCACGCATTTCTCAGGATTCAAATCCATTTGGAAGTCAAATTTGACCTGCCATGAGTCTTGTCTAACAAAGCTTTAATACCATTTATGTCACCAGAAGTCTAGGCAATTCCCTTCAGCGGTTTGTATGATTCTCACCAGGAAATCCAAAATGCATTTCCAGTTGGAAGTGTGTAAGCTGCTTTAGAAAAAGTTTGTTTTGCTGGGTTGTGATCAGGAAATTTAGCCTTGGAAAAGAGGAGAAGAGAGGAAAAAAAGCTAGCGTGTGGACCTTGTTTTGTTGTGTGTTTGCTTTTGGCAGATGCGTACTTGAGAACTCCTCATCTGTTATCCATTACTAATCACGAAGTGCAGTTTCACACCCTCCTTGTTGAAAAATGACTGAGAGCTACTGCTCTTCTCCAGGTGCACTGGTACTCACTGCTGATGTGGGTGTGCCTTGTTGTCAGGCGGCAACGAAGCCCCTCCTCTCCAGCTTGAGCCAGCTTATGTCGTGTCCATAGCAACCGATGCCCCGACTGCTAGCGCACGGCTGCCGTGTAAATGAGGGACCCCGCACGCACGGTTTCCGCTGCCGTAGAGGTTCTTAAGTTGCATCCTGGACGCCAGGGTGGGGATTAAACATTAGAAGTACCCTGTGGTGGTAAAAGTTGTCGCTCACAGGCGATTGACTGCGTATGACTACCTGCTAGCCAGGTGTGGTGTGTTGTTTTTTGGGGAGCACCGCTGACACCCCTGCTGTGTTGGGATTTGTTGGCCTGATGTGGCCCTCTGGGCAAATGGGCACAGAAACTAGGACGGGGGGGATCCGTGCCAACAAGCCAATTCCTTTTCGCGTTTCCAGTTATATTAAGTCCCATCACTTTACTTTACAAATACAAATACCGGACAGGCCTTTATTTGAAAATCGTATCCCGTAAGACCCTCTTAAGAATTGAGAGGTTTTAAATAAGTCAAAAGAATTCGCCTATGAAATGGAAAATAACCTTCATTTGAAGAATGGTATTACTGAGCAGACGACTTCTGTCTCTAGGAGAAAAATGGAAGAAAAAGGAAGTTATGATTTGTCTCCATCCTCATTCCACTGTCATCTGGTTCGATTATCCAGTTAGCTAAAAAAAAAAGCGTGGCTACCGTTTCCACCGGTACCAGAATCGGCTGAGGCCACAGGCTAGTGGCTGCGCTGTGGTCTCCGTTTGCTCTGACCGCTCTGGGCTATAACGTTGACACTTATTCGCCTTACAGGAACGGCTGTGAATTTCTGACCCACGGGACTCTCGGTCTTTAACTAGGGTGTCCCAAGCGCTGACGTGGGAGGCAGAGGTCCATGATCAGCATAATGGACTGTGAACGGCTCATTATTGGGCGGAGATTCCCCCAAATCAGCCCTGGAGGATTGCAGCGTTTTGGTCAGCCGTTGCTGAGTATGTCCGAATGAGTGAATCAGCAGTCTGGGGTGATTCGTAAAGATTTTCATTTCCTTTTTCCCTTTGTGCACCTCTACTCTATTCGGTTCCGTTTTCATCTTTGTTCCGTTTGTTGTCTGTTGATGACGTCGTGCTGTACAGCAATGCTTTATAATGTAATTCTGCGTTTAGTTGCTAGGGACCTGGGGTCCATAGCGACCGTGCAGCGTGGAAGGGGAACATGTTTTCAGAGTGATGGTGGATCCCTCCTCCCTTACTCTGAGTCATCCCTTTGTGTTCAGCCGGCTCTCTGCTTCCACGCGCTTCACACTGGGGGTCCATGTTCTCATCCAGGGCTTTTTCTGTTTGCTGTCAGGAACGTGTGAGTGTGTGTGAGTGTGTGTGTGTGTGTGTGTCATCTGAGAAGCCTCGGGCATTTCCCAGTAGCCTGTGAGTGTGCCCTCAGGGGGACACTCGGGCTAACGCTGGACCCACGCTCACTGTAATCTCTAGCTTCTCCAGTCCGCTGGGCGAGGTGCTAATCCTGCAGCATGTGTTCTGCAGGGATTACAAGCGCTAAATGCGACAGGGGTATTGCGGGTGCTTAGACTGGCTGGGATCAGCCCTCTGCCAGGACCCTCCCGGCACCCTGGGTGGCCGTCTGGCCGGGCCGTTCCCCCCGCGTCACGTGACGAGCGCTTGGGCTCTCGGCCCAGGGCCGTCGTCTTGGCCAGACTGGGTCTTGTGACAATGCGGGCCGTTTGTTCTTTTCATGTTTGACTTTTTGGGAGCTTTTCCCAGCAGCTCGGCGCCCGAACACGCCCAGGATTATTTCCGTTTTTTTCTGCGTTTCCTTTTCGGTCTCTGTAACAATGTGTTTTAGATGTTGCTGTGGGGAAGGGGTACTGGGTTAGTCTGTGTGGGGTGCAGTGTCTACAGGTTTTTGCTCTGCCCCACCCTCATATTGGAGGTAGCCTACCCTTGGCGTGGAGTGACACCGGCCTGGATACACTTGTGGGATGTTGCCTAGCGCTGTGGGACGTTGCCGTTGGACGCCTAGCGCTGTGGGACATTGCCGTTGGACGCCTAGCGCTGTGGGACGTTGCCGTTGGACGCCTAGCGCTGTGGGACATTGCCGTTGGACGCCTAGCGCTGTGGGACGTTGCCTAGTGCTGTGGGACATTGCCGTTGGACGCCTAGCGCTGTGGGACGTTGCCTAGTGCTGTGGGACGTTGCCGTTGCGACGCCTAGCGCTGTGGGACGTTGCCGTTGCGACGCCTAGCGCTGTGGGACGTTGCCTAGCGCTGTGGGACGTTGCCTAGCGCTGTGGGACGTTGCCGTTGCGACGCCTAGCGCTGTGGGACGTTGCCGTTGGACGCCTAGCGCTGTGGGACGTTGCCTAGCGCTGTGGGACGTTGCCTAGCGCTGTGGGACGTTGCC
>JAOVYW010073615.1:4760-19704 GCA_025775045.1 Hiodon tergisus
GGAGGTAGGAAAGACTGGAGACAGAAGTTTGCAGGTTAGCGGCACTGGAGGTAGGAAAGACTGGAGACAGAAGTTTGCAGGTTAGCGGCACTGGAGGTAGGAAAGACTGGAGACAGAAGTTTGGACACATGCCCTTACCCCATCCTCTCTCAATGGTCTGCCGGGTCTCTGCTGTGTTAAAATACAGCTGAGTTGAATCAATTACCGCAGTTATATTATCGATAAGCAGATGTCTTTCCTTTTTCCCCGTTCGAATCTGCCGATGTTTTCCGAAACTGGAAATGTGGAGGCTTCATACGGTGCCGTGAAATGTCGGCACAGTTGGGTCACTGGTCATGGTTTGGGGATGATTTGAAATGATTTGCTGTCTGTCATTGACGAATACCTACGCATATGTGCTGGTTCCAGTTTAACAATTTGGACCATTGGCCTTCCATCCCAGCACTGTGTTTTTAGGGTTTGACCATTTGGGCTGTCAATAAGTCACCCCCCTTGTCACCATAAGCAGTAAGAAAATGTGTGAACGCACTGCATTTAAATGTCAACATGATATGCATTTAATTACTCCATTAATAACATGGAGATTCTGAGGTTAATGTGCCAAGTTTCTGTACGTTTTAGCAAACCAAAAAAACAAAAAAAATGAGCTTTTGCTAAGAATATCTACATGAAAAATTAAAGAGAGGGCTTGGATCCCTGAAGGAAATGGTAGAGGAATATATTGCATTTTTGAAAGCATATCTTTAACGAATTAAATAAAAGCAAATCCTTGGCAAATTTTATTTATTAATTTTTTGGCTCAATCACTTGGGGGTAGACACATTTGGAGCTCTTATCTGGCTTTATTGCGCTAACTGGAGTATCCCATTAGTGTAATAGACCGAGAGAGTATAAAGACCCCTCTTCTGCAGTAGAAGTCATCTCTGCCCATCTACGGTTCTCAATGGCTGTTCACTAATGCTCGGCGATTGGCTGATGGAGATTCTCAAAGCGGGGATTTATATTAATGCTGAATTTCCTGCAATGCTTGAAGAGTAAAATACTGGTCCGCTTAAATCGGAAAATGGTGATTCAAATGTTAAATATTTTAAATGTTCGTTTTATTTTTTTTGATTTTTATGCCAGTATTTTAAACTAGGTCGTTAAGAATGTAATTTGCAAGTCCATTCTATTATCATTAAATTAGTGAATTTGTGCTTAAGTGGAGCAACTTTAAAATTCTTTTTTTTTTTTTAAAGACCCTAATACTCATTTATGGTGAATAATCTAATATAATATATAACTGTAATGGTGAATTTACTATAAAATTCTCTTCATGCGTTTAATTAAATGTTCCATTTCAGGCAGAAGGCGAAAACGAAGTTAACAATGAACTGGCCAACCGGATGTCTCTCTTCTATGCTGAAGCCACGCCCATGTTGAAAACGTTAAGCGACGCCACAACAAAGTTCGTTTCAGAAGTAAGTGGTCAAGCCGTGGAGTCTGTGAAGAGGCGTTCAGAGCCGGAGGGGGGGGGTCTTCTGGTTGGGCCTTGTCTGTCACGGAAGCCTAACAAACCGTTGTCCCGATGCATTGTGGGATATACATTTCACTCCATAGGACGAAGCTTGCTATTACGCCTCTCTGTATTTCAGTGTTTCCGTACAACCTCATTTGTTTTTTTTTATAGATATTACTCATATTACATTAAGTTCTTTGATGTAATAAGGATTAAACAACTTGTTAGTTATGACACTATTCAAAAAGATACTGGCGTCTCGGCAATGGACTAATTAAATAACAATCCTGTTTCTTTTGAACAGAACAAGAATTTACCCATAGAAAACACCACAGACTGCCTAAGCACAATGGCAAGTGTTTGCAAGGTCATGCTGGAAACGCCGTAAGTTTTTCTACAGGTCCAGTCTACATTTTTCCACATAGTAGCTGGCTTTAACGTTTTAAGCACTTTTTAGAAAAGGCCTTTAAATCACATGGAATTAATTTCTAATGACGTTGGTTATTTACCCAGGATGATGCAAGCTTACCTACAAGTACTAAATAGTATAAATAGTAAAAGAAAAAACTTGATGAAACTGATTAAACTTTATAGTGGGTATATCTGTGTGAGTATGCAGCTGTACGTGTGTCAATATGCATATGTGTCTGCGTGTGTGTGAATATGCAGTAGTTTGCGTGTGTGTGTGTGTGTGTAAATATGCAGAAGTAGCTTTGCCTGCACTGTGAGCTGTGCTTGCATGCGTTTCCACACAGGGAGTACCGTAGCCGGTTTGCCAACGAGGAGACGGCCTCCTTCTGCCTCCGCGTGATGGTGGGAGTCATCATCCTCTACGACTACGTGCACCCAATCGGGGCCTTCGCCAAGGTGTCCAAAATCGACGTAAGTCCCCGGTGCGCGACTGCTCTGTGTCATCGTGCGTGCTGTGGATTCTAATGGCTGCGTTTCCTCTGCAGATGAGGGGCTGCATCAAAGTTCTACGAGATCAGCCTCCAAACAGCGTTGAAGGCCTTCTGAATGCTCTCCGGTTTGTAGTCCTCCTCACTAATTGTGGTTCGGTTTAATAGGCACCTGATGTGGTTACAGTTGCTTTTACTTTTTGGCTTTTGAAAAACTAATTTAAAAATGACTTTATAGTCTATATTGCACACAGAGGACATCAGTATGTATCACTGATGTAGATTCATAGCTTTAGTTCAGCTGACTCAACCACTCATGATTAAAATTGAATCACCAGGCCAGTACATTTTGTGACTTCCCTGGGCCTTTAATCTGGGCGTTGAGCCTAACAAAGGGGGAGAAACTGCTTTGGGTCATGCCTTCCTAAACCAGCCACCCTTAACTTGGGTATCAGCGTTTGGGCTTGATCTCTCCACGGTCACACAACGTCTCCTTGGCAACCTGCCCGTCCATCGCACACCCGCGGGCGGCTCATTCCACCGATCCAGCAGGGCTGCGCGTGCCAGTCAGACTCAATACCCGTACATCGGAGGCAGTCCCGGCTTCAAGTGGTCGAGCCGATTCCCCTGAACGCAAAGTGCAGTGTCTCCTGTTGGCAAATTTTGTGAAAAACTAGTGGCTTCTGTCTCTCCCCGCACGCAGGTACACAACCAAACATTTGAATGATGAGTCTACCTCCAAGAACATTAAGGCCATGCTGCAATAGTGACTGCCACTGGGACCACTGCTGGCTGGCTGGCTGCACACCGAGTTTGGGGGACAGTATTCTCAAATGACAGCAATGCACAGAATGTTTTTATTAAAAAAAAAAAAAAAAAATCCTAAAGTGACTGCTTTTTTTTCTCCCTTCCTCTTTTTATAAAGAAAATGTTCTTGCTATTTCATAAGCTCAGTCTCTTTTTCTGTGCCAAAATCTTGTATGGAAGATTTTTTTTTTTTTTTTGGTTTTTTAAAAATGCTTTTGGAAAGGCCATATATCTCGTGGCAGCTATTGACGCGTACTGTTTCTTGGGGTTTGTCTGTGTGAGAAGGGGGGAGTAATTTGACTTGAAAATTTAAGAAAATATATATACATATATATATTTTTGTCTGATATATTTAATATTGCTTCTTCTGCATGACAGAATTGCCTCCTTTCTGTATTTAAGAACTAATACAATTTTTTTTTTTTTTTTTTTGCTTAGTTGTGTGTAAAGTCAAGGAAAATATTCGTTTAAATTATGTTTTTTCATACAAAATGGTACCCAGCACAATGGATATTGAGAAATAGTACTATTTGTAATAGATTTTTTTTTTTCTTCTGTTCGAGTGTTGTAATAGTCCTGGTTTGATAACTAACTTCCAAGCTGTGATGCGGGTCAATGAGAAATAAAGATTATGGCGCATGTTATTGGATACTGTGGCCCTGGACGAAAATAATAATAATAATAATAAAAAGCTTTTGTTTTTCTAACGTTAGGCGTTTTGGGTGTTCGATCCTGCTCTACACTTTCGGTCCCCCTGTTTTCTTTCCTTTCCGAGAGAGGGGCTGAGCAGGATGGTTGCGTTTGGGGGTTAACAACACTCTTTACTACCCTCCTCCATGGTCCAACGGGCTCGGTCGAACAAAATGAATTAAATAACGCACGGGCACCCTTAAACTCATTCATCTATATGTTAGTCGTCTTAAAGTCTAAATATATGACATGGCATAGCACGTAATCAGTTTTGAAATAGGTCTGCTAGGGAGGGTGGAATATTTATTGATGTATACGTTTTTACCAGCAATCAACACAAAACTCAAAATCTAAAACCGAAATCAATTGATTGCGTAAGTATTCAGCTCCTTGAGTCAATAGTAGTTTGAGGCTCCTTTGTCAGCGAATGCAGCTGTGAGCCTATTTGGATAAGTCGCTGCCAGTGTTGCACATCTGGATGTTTTCACCCATTCTCTGCTAAATTGCTCAAGCTCTCAGTTTGAACAGCAATTTTTAACTCTTTCCTCATATTCTCAATGGATTGAGGTCTGGGTTTGAACTGGTCCAATCCATGCATTTTAACTTTTTAAATTTTTTAAGCCAATCAGGATTTACAACAGCCTTTCTCCAAGGCTTGCTCCTAGAATCACATGTCTCCTTGGATGGGAGCAATTCTGGCCACTCTGATGCTCCCTACTCTGTCAGATGACGGTAGCCAGGCAAACATTCCGTTGGCTGAATACACAGAGCTCTCAGCTAGGTAAAGCACTTCTGGTGTTGATGCTCCAGAAGCTGCTGAGCCTAACAGCAGCAGGTTAGCGGTCCCTTCCCATGGGCCTCCTATGCCACCAGGGTGGAATGCACTCAGTCTCCAGTACCGGATTACTGTCTCAAGATCCAGCTTGAGCAAGAGTCACAAGTGCAACTCCTCTCTCCAAGCAGTTATTCTGCCAGAAGTGTTACTCATGGAGTTGGATCTGTCAAGGGTCTTGCTGGTGGGACTGTGTTGGCCTGGGATGACTCCTATGGGTGCCATCGCTGTGACCTTCCCAGTCAGGTGCAGGACACTGTGGCACCACAACTCAGACAGCCTGAAGTGGGCGGGGCCCCTCGGTTACAACTCAGTTTTGGTTCGTGGTGAAGGAGAAAGATCTGTGGATGAGCAGATATCGGAAAATAGTGTCTCTTCACTGGCAAGTAAAGTCAGAAAATAGTGTCTCTTCACTGGCTAGTAAAGTCAGAAAATAGTGTCTCTTCACTGGCAAGTAAAGTCAGAAAATAGTGTCTCTTCACTGGCAAGTAAAGTCAGAAAATAGTGTCTCTTCAGTGGCTAGTAAAGTCAGAAAATAGTGTCTCTTCACTGGCTAGTAAAGTCAGAAAATCGTGTCTTTTCACTGGCTAGTAAAGTCAGAAAATAGTGTCTCTTCACTGGCTAGTAAAGTCAGAAAATAGTGTCTCTTCAGTGACTAGTAAAGTCAGAAAATAGTGTCTCTTCACTGGCTAGTAAAGTCAGAAAATAGTGTCTCTTCACTGGCTAGTAAAGTCAGAAAATCGTGTCTTTTCACTGGCTAGTAAGGTCAGAAAATCGTGTCTTTTCACTGGCTGGTAAGGTCAGAAAATAGCTGTCAGATTTGTGACTCAGGTTGGATGACTGCCTGTGCGAGGAATAAGCTCAAGTCTTGATTTTAGTGTTAGCATGACTATGTATGACTCGTCACCCCCTACCCCGTACACACACACACACACACACACACACACACACACAAACAAACAAACACACACGCACACTTATTCCGCATATGACTAAAGGCTCTGAACTGGAACGTTTTCAGTGCCAACGCTAGACAGAGTCCCTGCTAAGACAGCACAGGCCCCTTGGTGTGCTTGGCGATGGAAAGAGAGGGGGAGATGCCAGAAGAGGTCACTCTTTCACTGCAAGCTTCTTTCCCGCGCTGCCTCTACTGTACTGACATCTCAGCCACGTGTCTGTGTGGGAAGTGCAACCTCTGTCACCAGAGAGTAATCCAGCACCAGACAACTCACTTCAAACCTTAACCTATGTAACCCGTCTATCCTTTTTAGTGTTTTCT
The DNA here is from genome assembly GCA_025775045.1 of Hiodon tergisus. Classification (NCBI taxonomy): domain Eukaryota; kingdom Metazoa; phylum Chordata; class Actinopteri; order Hiodontiformes; family Hiodontidae; genus Hiodon; species Hiodon tergisus. The sequence goes on from JAOVYW010073615.1 coordinate 10,766, forward strand.
CAAGTGTGCAGTGTTTTCATCCGTTCAGTAACCACCGAGCTTATGTTAAATGTGGATCAAGGATAAAAACCAAAGTTAGAGCCTGAAAGATTTAATCAGACCGTCGTCAAAATTTCAATTAAATGAAAAATCTTCATTAAAACTGCCTAGAAAACTGTTGCATAAATTTGCTCATTTGCTCAACATACTGACTTTAATTTGCTACTTACACTTTCCAAAAAGGCAACGTCAGGGAAGTACACCTAACAGAGAGACGATTTCTGTTGCATCTTCATTGGAAAACATGATCATGACTGAACTGTGAAAGATCTGATCAGAGCCCATTTGACAAATACACACATACCGAATTTTCTGCTGCGATTTTCCCTGAAACATTTTACCTACAATTTGTTCAGTTTTAAGTTTTTTTACTGAACCCATTTCCTTACTTTGCAGCATTTAACAGGATATTAAAACTACAATGAAACACCGTCTCCATCTTTGATTCATTTGGTCTTCTCTCTCTTTCCCACATCCCGCTATTACCTCATTTCCAAAGCATCCGGTGGAATAAACGCCCCCTTCCCCCCCACCCCCAAAGTCTTTGTCAGTCTGGATGCTGAGTAACTAACAGCTGGGGAAAAGGTGCCGGGTGTTCCACTAGTCTGGTTCGGCTTCTAGTCGACCAGATGGAATGTTGGTTCTCTGCCACCTGATCATTGGTTCCTGATGGTCAGCTGATTCGCACAAAAAACTGGGAAGAATAAAGCGTAGTTCCTGCCCATTACTATATGGGTGGGGGGTTTGGCAGGAGCGAGTGCTACATTCCACGTTCCTGCTTCCTTTTTAGAGCTGGGAGCCAAGCTCTGCACAGGACATTGTCTGGCGGATCTGAAAAGCCAAATGCAGTCATTGTTTTCACTGGAGCGTTTCCTCTTCTGTCTGGCTGACTTCTTCCCCCCGGCCAGTGGCTGCCTCATCGGACCCCTTTCTCCTGATAGGCAGGTCATTACGCGGGCGGGGGGACGGCATTGTTACCATGCTCTGCTGTGTTACTCTCCCCTCACACATTCGAAAGGGCCTACACTTTTCAGATGGCTCCGGGCCATCAAGGGTATGTTCCCACAACTCTGGATCGGGACACTGTAGACCCGCACTCAGAGTGTCCCCAAAATGAATAAATAAATCAATCGTAGCCAATGCCCTCCAGCTACAATTCAGTACCACCCACCCATTCGCCTCCTTCATCATTTTTTTTTTTTTTGGTATACAGCAGGAAAACGGTCCATGAGTGTAGACGTTAAAAAACCTCGAAAACTCGGCCACCTGCAAATACATCGCTGTATTTAATATATTTCTATTTACGAAATACAATTTTATTGCACGCGTTTAGCAGGTTTTGGGCCCTATAGAGGCATTTCACCAAAAAGCACACCAACTTTACTGATAAACACCCAGTTGGAAATACCAAGAAGAGAGCTATATAGGACCTGAAAAACAACCGTTACCTTTCTAATAACCCAGGTTACGGCCAAATGTAAAAAAAAAAAAAAAAAAAACGTTGATATAATGGTTAATGCCTGGATGTCCTCTAACCACCAGTAACGTGTTGCTTGTTGTCATTTAAATTGTAATTGCGGTTTCTTGTATGCAATATTAATTACCAGAAATGCCAACGTCCCCTGCGCTAGCATTGCTCTCCGCTGTCCAAACTCAACTTCCTCTTCCTGCAAACAAAAACTCAAAGGACATGTACTCCCACAAGCCATCTGCTCCTTGATTTGTTAATTGGACAGATGTGCCTAAAGGGAGAATGCTACGGTTTGGCTCGATCAAAACACTCGACCACAAGGATTTCATTACCTGCTTCCATTCTTAACACAGGTAGGATGACTGATCGTTGCTCATGTCACTCAAATGTCGGGTTTTCCTCAGATCAACTCAGAAACATAATATTCTACGTTCTACGATCTTCCTTGGTTGTAGCCAGCGACAAAGAAAGAGACTACTTTTCAATCAACGCACCTCTTTTTATTTAACTCTCCAAATTTCAGTAGCAACGAGGGTTGACCTCATGGAGTGGAATCAACCATGTCGGTGGACGCACAGTCGGATCAAATGACTACCCCAAAACGGTCTTTTGATATAGTTATTTCAAGGGTAGTTATTTATTATTAGGTATTGTATGTTTTTGATAAAATCATTAAAAGAAGACTAAGTTTGTATGAAAAAACGTTAAATCAAATGTTCGGTTTGACTGAATCATTTTCAGTCCGGTACGACCGAAAAGGTGGAAGCTGTCTTCAAGTTATATGCTACGAGCAATTCAACTTCGCATTGTTAGTTAGTTCTCATATTTTTTATTGTTGTTGATGTAAATGTTTTGTTGATGGTTATTATGGGTTCCATAACTGCAGCATCGACAGCGATAAGACAGACGCTATTATTAACACGTTTAAACTGTAAAAAATTATAAGAAATAAACAAACTTTTTAAACTGGCTGTCACACTTAATTAAGTTCATTTTGATAGCGCTTTCACTGCACATACTAAATCTCGCTGCTGGAGTCTGGTAATACGTTTTCAACCAGTAAAAATGTATTTCCTGATCTTTCCTAAACTAACATAGAAAAGCTTTTTTTGTCGACTCCATGGTGAAGGCATTAAAGCCTTAACCCTGGAAGCAACAAATCTTTCTGCAAATAAGGATTGTCAGATTTTTATAAAGATAATAGCCAGACGTTTATATATACTGTGTGGCATAACAGTGGGTATGGAATCTGTGTCCCACCTCTTTAAGACCAGCCTGATATTCTGTACCTATTGATTGCCAGTAGTCCTCGTCTGCGTAATTGAATCAGCCATTGCATAAAAGGCTGCTGGTTTATTTAATCAGGGCCTGCACAAGAGTGGAAAGTTGGAATAAGTTTGGTACTTGGTTCCTTTTTGAGTTGTTGAGTTACTGGCCCCTCATGCAACACCCTGCTTCCCACAGAAAATTAACTATCTCACCAGTTGTAAGACCTTGCAGGTTAATTCAGCGATTTCTTGACCCTGGTCTTTGACTTCCTGTTGAAGAGCCAGCACCTCTTTCTTGCTCTTCAGCAACTTTTGCTCAGTATGCTTCTCTCTCTCTCTCTCTCTCTCGCTCTCTCTCTTTCTCGCTCTATCTCGTTGCCCCTTGAGCGGGCTCACTTCCACTTCCATGATGCCTTCACTGTTTTTGTCTGGAGGTTTCTGATGTGATCTCTTATTTTCCAGTGCCTGGGTGAGGCTTTCCTCCCAGACAAGCAGAGCCTCTTCTAGCTCCTGCTGAAAATCCTTCTTTTTGGCCTTCACCTACTTCAGATCTGTCTTCAGCTATTTGCTGGTGAACACCACTGCTAGTATGCACTGCTTCCTCTCCTCCACCAGACACTAAGTTAGCGCCTCAGCCCTGGTCTCAGCTTCTACTTGGTCCCATTCCACTGTGTGCCAAAAGTTACCGTATCACTAAAGGGCCCAGGCCACTTAGCAATGCCTAAGGATTGCTATACTGTATTTCAATTAACAAGATAATGAATATCCGATTATTTACTGAACACTACGACTCAAGTAAAAGTACTGTGTTGACTGAAAGTTTTTTTGTTTTTTTTAGAAATGCATGAAAATATCGGCTTTTCGTTTTATTTAGCAAAACGCATCCGCATCCCCTGTCCCTGGACTCCCTGAGTAAGGCAGGAAGAACCAATGTTCCACGTTCTGTCCCATTTCCCATTTGTTCTAATACACCAGAGACACACAAAAAAATGAAAAGAGAAACGGAAACGCTTGCATGTTTCCTGAACCAATTGACACGTGAGAAAAATAAATTCTATTTTTGTGTTTTGTGGAAGTGCAGGAAGCTGAGGCCACTGGGGGGGGGAGGGGGGGGGACAGGAAGGGGTTTAGGGGGGCACTGACCTAACTTCTCTCCAGCTGAAGTGACCGGGGTTCCACTGTCCAGTGCTTCGCTCTCAACTTGGACCGCAATGAGCCAAACAGGATGTGGAGCACAGAGAATCTACTCCTGCACCAACCCCTCCATTCCTGCTGGGGGCGGTGTTTGAGCGGAGGATATGAGAATGATTGATGTACCCTCCATTTTTAACAGTGTATGTAACCGTAAGAGTAGGAAAGTCCCTATTAGACACTAATTCTCTTGTTTGTTTTGGGATGTGAAATGGAATGCATTTATTAAGATACGTCAGTTGTGAGATTATAATTTCATAGATTATAATGAAGAGGTTAATTGTGTGGCTGGGGCATGTTTTCAATATCACGGTGCCCCTTGTGTCACATGACTGTGTTTTCCTTAAACCCAAATTAATGGCATACTTCCACATCCAGATTCTGTAAAGTGATTCAGCTTTGAATTCCCGGCTGGAGAGCCACAAGATGGCTGGGAAGGGGGATTGTTCACACTAGGAGTTTCCTGAGTATTCAGGGTTTCCGAATGCAGATAAACTTCACGCTTTGCCAAGACTGTGACACACCGTAAATAGGCTCTTGGATCCAAGTGTTTCCAAAGATATCCATGTAAGCCACTTGAACAACTGGAATGAGTCATGGTTTTCAGCCTGGGTTGCGATGTGGACCTAAATACCAGTTTGACCGCTACAGCTGTTGGAGTGAGCTGGATACTTCCATGGACTGCGTTTCAGGACCACACTCCTCCACTCTGTAACCACAGTGTACATGCGGAGAAAACAACTGCTGCCACTGAAATTTAGTGTAGATCTGGGTGGATTGAGCTGACGCCCATTTCTGGTATCGCCCCAAGAGTCTCTGTTATGCACAAAGAGATCGCCCTCAGTTCCTGATGATGCATTCCTGACACTTAATCACAGCTGTGTTGTCAGCTAACTTGAACAAAAACTTGAATTCTTCTGGGTGTAGAAACTGCTTACTTCAAAGGACTGGACAAAATAAATGACCCTTTATACAAATTAAGTTTATCAATTTATGTCCAGTGAAAGTAGCTTACAAGTGTACAGTTCTGGGGCCTTGGTAATAGAATGCTATCCAATGCTACCAAAAATGCTAGAATAGCTAATTTTATTATTTCAATGGACAAAGATTAATAAAAAAAATTAAAATATGTTTGAATGAACCATTCATGTTATAGCTGTAAATTGGTTTAATGGCTTTTCAAGTTAAATTGGTTTTGTTCGATTTGGTGCCTATATGTTTTACACGTTTCTTTCCATATTAAACAATCAAACTGGTGCATCTTCACTGCACATTTAAGCTGACGGGATACCCTGGTTAACAATGAGCTGAGAAAAGCCCTGCTGATGTTGCCCTGCCAACTGTATGTATGTATATGTGTATGTATATGTGTATATATATATATATATTTTATATATATATATATAAATTTATTTCAAGTTTGTATGTATGCATTCACTTTAGTTGAGGAAATGCTCCAGAATCGTAACTTTTATATCAAATGCTAACCTTAATAATATACATGGCAGTTTTATTCTTACAGATTTTGAGATGTACTTCTCGTACGTTTTGGAATGAGGGAATTATGGTTTATAGAACCGTTAGAGAAGGTTGCTTGTGCAATTTGTCATGTAATATCTGAGATGGTTTTTTTTTTTTTTTGGTTTGCCTGATAATTCCTTACACTTCCTCTCTTGTAACTTAAACGGACATGATTGTGGGTTTTGTTTCAGTATCTGGACGTGAGCCCACTGCTAGTAGTTTCCAGCCCAACTGAGGAACCGTGGCTGGTGATCTGAGAGAGAACTCATTCACTCTCATTGCTCTGTGTCAATGTCGAGGGATGGACAGTTTGCCCACGGGAGGGTACCTGCGTGGGGCTAAAGAGCAAGGGGCGAGTCCAAAATGGGGTACAGGGCACGCCGTGGCTTCGGAGTCAACAGAGCGGGAACGGGGTTGGGCCCTGATGACTTCATGTGATCGATCACTGGTCTGTTTACGTACATGCCATAAGCAGTATCATCTCGGGATCCAAGCCTACACACAACATGCATAGGGAACTCTGTTTCCTCTCTTCTCTGCTTCCTTGCCCTTAACCAGAGAATCCACGTCAATCAGGCTGCTGCCTGACAACTTGGCCGAAACGTCAGTCATTCAACGGGAGCCCTAACGGTCAACCTTAGTGTTTGATTGGTCTGTTCCTATCTGAATATTATGTCCGGCTGTTCTGTCATCTGTAAATAGAACTGAAAGACAGCAAGTGTGAAAGGACATCCGCGTTGCCTAAATCATGTTTCGTACAGCGAATTCCTTAGCTTAACCAAGTTATGGTTTTTGACGTCACCCTTTACTGTGCATGGCTGCCATTAGAGGTCAGGGAACAGAGTGATTTTCTTTTGCGATATATATATATATAATGTATGGCACCGTGAAAAAGTATTTGTAATGTCTGCAGATCACTGGATGTTTTCTTTGTGACTTCACAGACAATTTTATGACTTCCTCTTGGAGATTTTTTGGCCGGATGGCCACATGATTCACTACTATCTCAAACTTTCTCCATTTGGATAATGTGGGTCTGACTCTGGTTCGGTGGAGCCCCTGAGCCCGAGGTCATCAACTAAATTTTTTTTTTCAAACTTATTGAAACTTATTTCTTTTGATTGAGGCATGATGTGCCTCTAGAACCTGTATGCTGATAACTTCACTCTGATGGTAAGTATGGTAAAGTAAGTCCAATTAAATTGGGCAGGACTAGCCGGAATAAGGCTTATTGTTTTTTTATTTGGGTTGAGTTAACTATGGGTAGTGAGAGGGGCCATAATGTTAGACCTTGCACACTAATTAAGTGAAACAAGTGCCAAACATTGGCGTAATTCTTTCCTCTACGTGCTACTACATGCCACAAAAAGTTCCTACCAAATTCTATAGGAAAAATGTGCAATAAGGCCGAAAGTGTTTTCCCTGTAAAAACATCCTGCCTGCTCAAGTCACCAATGTTTGTTCTTCCCTAAAACAATAAGCCACAAATGTATGTGCTATATTTTTCTGTTTCAGTTGAAGCAAAACGCTGAATATATAAAATGAAATGAATATATAAAATGAAAATAAAAGCCACGAACAAATATGAAACATTTAACCAAAGAAAGGAAAAAGAAATTGAGTTTTTAGGTATTTTGTCCTGTAGATAAAATCATGCTGTGACATAGACCGTGACTTAAAATTATACTTTGCTTTCTCAATTGTTTCAAGCGCTTCAAAGAAATTAAAAAGGGGCCACTGTTCCTTTAGTTATTAGTGAACTTAGCCAAACGTATTCCTTCTTCAGTGCATGGTAGCTCAAGGGGAGGATGGAGGGTTTTGCATTGACTGCGAATGATCAGAATCAGAGACATGCACGCTACTGAGACAGGACCTGTAGCATTATTAAAAATGTGCCTCACTTTTTTGATAGAGGGATTTAAGAGCTGTGTTCAGAACAAACATTGTCTGAGGATGGACACAAACAGAGACACTGCCCAGTGGATTATTAAGATATATTCAAAGAACCTGCAAAGTTCCTCAATTACTGTATTCAGTTCAGCTTCCTGTTTGCATCTTGAATTGAATCAAGCCGTTTAAATTATGGTTAAAAAACTAAACGTCACAGTTGTGATATTGATTCCTCCCCCTGTACAAATGAGAGGATTTGCCGCATCTGTTCGGTTTTAATTAGGGATAACACTCAACCCCCAAATGAGGGCTAGGGTTGTGACAAAGTTGGGACACAACCCGTGACCAGAAAGACCTCGAATCCGCCACTCGCGTGTGTAATTTAACAGGGAAAAGTTGTGAATACACGAACCCCTCACCCTCATGAAACCAAAAGAACAAATACTTATCCCAAAGCTATAGGACGCAATGGAACAACTTAAAGTAAATGACAAGGTTGTGCCATACAGTGAGTTTAATTCCACTAATAACTCAAACACACACACATACACATTAAGAACAGCCGTTAATGTTGTAATTGACATTAAAAACAAAACAGTTTACCGGGTCATGTGACGTGTTGCTCAGATTCCTTCGGTAGATAGGTTGCTGCTTCTAAGAAGCAAGGGGCCGGACACGGCAAGTGGCGAGGAGTGGTCTGTATTGATAGGGGAAGATTGTACAAAAGACCAACGGACACAGTAGAGGGGGGGTGGGGGGTCTTCAGGTTCTGCTGGCTGCATTGGGGCCTCTGACTTAAGACAAGGAGTCCTTGCCAACTGGGTGCTATTGTCTCACTGGGTCTGTTAATGAATCTCATTAATTACTCCTCTTCCTCGATATACTCTACCCCTGAATGTATTGCAGCAAATAATATTGACAAATAAACATCAGGCAAAGCTGATATTTTGCTTTCACAGGAAGGCTGTATGTGTGAAACTGACAAAGTGAGTTTGTTAACCAGGTTGTTGTAACCAGGGTGGAAATGAAGTGGCATTCCTAGTATTATCAGGGTTTGAGAATCACTGTTCATATTCCAATGTAAGCAGACCCCAGTCCCTCAGAATGTGCTTTGGCACAGTGCTTTACAGATATTTGTCCATGGTGTCCAATTATCATGTTATGATTGAATGATATGTTTTAAATGTCTCATGTTGGCCTGTGCAGAGCTCATCCAGTCCGATCCCAGGGAAGCTAGCCTTGTAGCTCTGCATTCACCTCTCGCTGTCTGGCTTACAGCCATGGCTGAATATAGAACATACTGTACAGTAGAACACATACTGTATAGTGCTCTACATACCTACACCCTCAAGGGAAGTTGAGTATATCCATAGCTATACAGTAATTAATTAAATTCACATTCTCAGTCTTGCTCCTGGAAGTCTTCACTGGCACATTCACACTTAATCCCTCTGCAAAACACCCGCACCCACCCACCCCCCCACACACACACACACACACACACACACATACTCACTCACATCCACCCTCGCACACATACACCCGCACCCGTCCACCCA
>JAOVYW010073616.1:2743-15149 GCA_025775045.1 Hiodon tergisus
AACTCACAATCCAGAAGCAGTTTACTTGTGTGCAACTCACAGTCCAGAAGCACGGTTACTTGTGTGTAACTCACAATCCAGAAGCAGTTTACTTGTGTGTCACTCACAATTCAGAAGCAGGGTTACTTGTTGTAAGAAACCCGACACATTTTTACAAAATCTCACAAAGTATGCATGTGATCAACAACAAGAACGGGTACTTAATTCAAAAATATAACTCTAAAGTAGATCAAATACATTTTAGGTACACTTCCTCTAGTGCGCTTTCCTGTGAATTATGTCATATAAATGTCACTGGTTTGTGTAAATGATGTCAAGGGGCAATCTTATGAAAGCCTGATTGTAATAGCGTAATAGTATTTTTTCCATGTGGATGTGGTTTCTATGAGCTGTTTAAACCTTTGAAAGAATTTGAAAGTGATGGTCCCTAAATTCATTGGCTGTCAAGTGCAACCTCTCAGTTTAAATTATACTTGTGATGCTGTTACCAATTATATGTCCAAAGCATACAAGCTTGTTTTCTCTGTAACGCACAAATCCTTGAAACGTGTGCAACAGAGCGTGCGTTTGTGACGGGCAGTAAGCATTAATCCTGCATGTGTATGTAACAGGTGAGTGACTGGCACCATCTCCCCACAATCGCAGGACCCTGTTTATCCGTTTGTGGTTGCGTTGCCATTTAATGGCGTTTACACGCTACTAAGACATTTATGCATGGTCGGTAATCCTATCGAAAATCTGCCAACTGACAATGTGCTTCACTGCCAGAAAGGAAAAGAGCCTGGAGCTAAGCTGACTAACCACACTCCTCTGCAAAGAAACGCCGATTGTCCGGAACAGGGAGAGCGCCTTGAATGCTAAGGGGCGTATCCAAGGAGCCATCCGTGCAGAAAAAGTTAACTCAGCACTTCCCTTCGCCCGATAACTGAAATTCTGATTAAAGAACAACCGGAGGGGTTTTGATTTGTGTGCCGCGGAAATACACGGGAATACCAAAACGGAGACCTGTCTGCCCCAGGACTTCCCAGACCGGCTAAGGGAACGAAACGAAGACTCTTAGTTTGAACCGACGGCACCCTTTAATGGGTAATGTGGTGCGCCGGTGACAGCATTGTTTCTCCAACGGGCTTTGAGTGCGCCGTCTTTCATCTACTCACTTCAACTACTCTGTTTAGCTGTCACATTCCGTTGTGACTCTTACTATGTTCACCTTATGCAGAAATGGTTTTCAGAAAAGTTTCAGTTTAAGCCCTACCCTGAGTCTTCACTTTATTGATATTCAAAAATGTGCTGGTGGCCCCCACTTTGAAAACCAAGGAGCGAGACCAATGAGTCTACTTGGGCATTGATAACTTAATTTCGGGCTACAGCGATATAACGTTCAGATTTAACAGTCTTTGCTGTCGCTTCACTTTCAGTTGGTCTTCACACAGTTGGCCTGGCCTGTTCTCACTGGGACGGAGTGATCAGGGATTTTCATGGGTATCTGTACCGTCTTTGTTTTGACATAATCCTATTTTCCCTTTCATTGAGAAATGTGCATTTTGTTGTACTGGTGGCAGAAAGACTCTTTAATACTTCGGGAAGAGAGAATTTGTCAATTTGTATTTTAAATTCTACATGCATTACAACCGTACTAGGTAATTTTCCTCTCTGAGTCACCGTAAAACCTTTTAAAAAAAAGATATTCACACCGATTACATTGATCTCTACTCCCATCTGCTGACCAAGTTATAGAAATGTCTCTGCATTCCAGACCATGGGTTAATTGGTAACGCGGTTGAGGAAGAAAATTCAAGTTAAAGAAATGGATGGGTTTAAAATTGTGTGTGTAACTACAGGGAAATCCCCAAACGGCCTCTAATAAAAATGGATTTATTATTCAGCATTAGTAGCACCGTTCTTCAAAGCACCCCGGATTTCAACGTGCATGCTTGTTTCCGGGTTTATTTCTTAACCCCGTCTAGCCGTTTAGATTCTTTTTAAATCAAAATTTAAAGCTATCAAAGATAGCTTGGTTGCTCCATAAAAATCACACAATTTTCTCACTAATTCAGCAGTGTTCTTAAAAATTAAATTATAATTCCAACGATTGCAATAATTAGTCAATTAGTGAATATTGGCTTGTTGAAGGATATAAAGCCCCTTTCAAAGTGTAACAAAGATAAAACAACAGCAAGCCAGAGATCTTTAACAACACTGGATACAGACAGGTATATAGGTGAATTTAAACTTTATTTAACATTGATGACAAAACTCCCATTATACTGATTATAATAAATTTTGGGTTTGAAGAGGGGGTTTGACAAGAAAGACCAGTTCAATGGCATATGCGTCCACCCTTGGAACACAAACGAGATATGAGCGGGGGGGTAATCGGTGCCGCTCCTCTGAGGATAGAAGCACAGTCCTGGGCCCATCCCACGGAGACCCAACAGAACGCACGAGGCGAGCCTCCCGCGCTGTGTGCCAGTGGCGGAGAAAGCCATTTTCTCCCTGATGTAGCACAATGCTACATCAGTTTTATTCTTGGTTGATTTTCAACAAACTTCACATTGCATAGGAAAAATCCATCTCTGACTACCGAGGTGAAGTAGTCTTCGTGAAATAAGTCCCTCAAGCATATCCTTCATTTGATTTTGAAATAACAGCAAAAGCATCTTATCATTATCCAAAATCTGTATACTTTATTTTCCTTAAAAAAAGAAGAAAAAAATATACATGCTCAGATATTAATGTTTCTTGTGGAGAGAGTAAAGTGTAATTTTTGCTTTAATCGCCCAGTTAAAAGAAACAGGACAGTTCAGTCCAGTCTCCAGTTTCTTATTGAACTATTATAAAGATAAACTAGTGCTTTGTCCCTCCCACACTTATTAGAACACTGCATTCTCCCTACATTATCCAGGAATCTCCTTTACTAATAGCCAGAAACCGAACACACCACACAAACTTACCCTATCATCTGCTTTTCAAGTTACCATATAAACCGATTTTAAAATGCTAATTCCCTTTATCTTCTACTTACTGATAATATATTTTTCTCAGCACCCATAGGCTTTAAAATTCTTTTTCACAGAGTCCTCAGAGCACGGCATTATACAAGACATTGAAAGCATTAAGCCAGCACAGCTGAATGGGTTCTCCGAGCTCTTCCCTGGCTAATGAGCAAAATGCAAATATGTCACAAAAAAGACAAACCTTTCAACTTTGAATAAACTGAATGAGCTGACGTTTTGAAAACATGGAAACATTTCACAGGTCCATGTCATCCAACTAAAGCTTAAATATGACTTTTTTTTGTCTCTAGACAATGTAGAGGCCTTCGGAGACAGAAACAAAAATGTAAAAATGGGTGGGTGGGGGGTTTCAAGCGTAAAAACTTTCCATACCAGCACAAGGAAGAAGACAGAACGTTTGTAGCGGTGACCATTCTTCTGATCCACCACAGGCCACAGCCCCATAGAAGCCCAGCCGTAAGCGTTTGCGTGTAATATCTGCAGGGCTTAACCCACCCCTTCCGGGGTCAGCCCACCAGTCTCTGGGTCACTACCTCGCGGTACATGATGGATATGTAGATGAACAGCAGCAGGATGACGAACACGTCGTCCATGAAACCCAGGAGACCGAAGAGGGCCTCCGGGATGAAGTCCAGCGGAGAGGCCAGGTAGGTGAGCGCTCCCACCAGGCACAGCAGAATGCGGATCCGGAACATCCAGAAAAGCCCGCTGACGGAGAACATCTCCCTGAAGGCGTGGCGGAGCAAGGTGGGGACGTCCCGCAGGCGGTCCATGAGCTGGGGACCCAAACGCGGCATCACCAAAATGGTCATGAAAGAAAAACACACCCATCTTTTTTTTTTTTTTTTTTTTTTACATGGTAACAATACCCAGAACATACCTCATTTAGCGGCACAAATGAGGGTTATATCGGGGCTGCCTCATATCATTCCCTCCCACTACTGAAGAAACATTTAAGACTAATTCATGAGAACGATCAGACAACATTGTTTTTTTTGGGCTAGTCCCAGAACCGCCGTTTTAACTGCCCTGGTGTCCATATCCACTGGGAAGGAAACTGAACGGGGAGTCTTTTTCACTCACAGATCTTGGCTGGCCCGAGAATCTGCGGTTGTAATCGTTGACCTCCTGCAGAATCTGCCCGGGCTCTGGCTGCCCATCCTGGAGCTGATTTGGTAGGCCATCCTGCTGGAAAAGTGGGAACAGCAGGGTCACCTGTGGACACAAACAGAACCCCGGTCAGTGCTTCTTTGCATTACACCACACTGAAGTTATTTACAACCTTACCGCAATAGATTAAAAAAAATATTTTACAGAACATAAGAACTGAGAAATGAGCCGATTTATGTAATTAGCTATAAGCATGCTCTGACACATCTTACCATTTGTCTACAGATGGGACAATTAATTGCACCAAGCCATGATCCATACCGCCAATACGCAATGATGCACGACCCTAGACATGAAAGAAAATACATTCACATTTAAAGTGCAGCGGTAGCGTGCAAGCATATTATAAATACAAGCTATTCAGATTTTTTCATTTATTATTTTTTAAAATATACATATATTATTTTCATCTATCGTGATGTTTAGTAAAGAGATACAATATACAGGTTAATCTTCAATTCACTAGACGCAAAAAAAAAGGTAAAAAATGATTACAGCCAATCAAAAATATGACAAATTACATTCAGACAACATAACAGGATTTTACAGGATTTCTGAAGAACATTAGCTTTAAAAGGCTAAAGAATGGCAGAGCAATATAAAAACACCAAGCGTCAAAAACCAAGTTCATCCGCAAATCCCTTCAATTACCAAAGCACTAAACTGATGGTTTCTAACGGCAAAGTAATACGCGACAGTATTACATGCTACTCGACGCTTTGTGCTTTGCCTGACCACTGGACATTCAGTGGCCCTGGGCATGAAGTGACTACCACCTGAGGTGTACTAACCACAGAAGAGGTGGCCGCAATTGGTTTCTACGGGCAGCAAGGCCTGCTGTAAGCAGATAGGACAGGACATGTCGGTGTAGAACTGGTGTCTGGGCTCACTACGTGCATCCTGTGGGGGGGGGTGATAAATGAGTTAGCACTCACGGTGAGACATGCTTAGAAAACATCTAAAATGGAGCATGGCTGGCTGTGATCACCTGCCAATCACTTTTCTACATTGAAAAGGCATTATCAATATTTTGGAACGTAACGCAGGCAGTTTATGCCACACACAAATCAAAATGAAAACAAGTCGGAGTTTGAAAGAGTGTGCGTTCCGTCTTAAATATTACGAGTTAAACCGTCTGCACCTCACCACAAATGAAGAAAAACTGACAGGGGAAGAAAAAAAAAATGTATCTCTTCTGTCGAGAGATATTTATAACGAGTTTGTGTTCATGGCAGCAAAAAAAAAAGTAAGTAAATGATTAAAACAAAAACAAATCTGAAAAAAATCTAAAATTACGATTCAAAGTGGACCTTAAGCAAAGGCTTGTTACCAGAACAGCCAAGCGGACGGCGTACCTGCTCTGACTGAAGGTACTGACGAACAACTCGAACGTGTTCTTGATTTTCAGGGTGGATGTTGTGCTGTTCATTTCTCACCATTTGAAAAAAAAAGGGGGGGGAGCGTAGAATCAGGTTACCAAACAACCCGGCTAACGCAGTCCGTCACCTTCACAACCGCGCACTCATTCATTCAATTAAACTCAGCCACGGATTTGCAATGTTACGTGGTACAGTTAGAGGAAACACTTATTCATTACGTTTACATTCCGAATTAACATTGCCTTAGAGCGAACTCAGATTGTAAGATATGTCCTTATTGTTTACAATAGCAGTTAGTCAGTTGCCAAATAAATGGCGTGTAAATGCTGAATGATGTTAGATGGGTGAATAAGTCGACTACCATGGCTTAAAAATGAATTGCCTTTTCAATTCAAATCTTTTAATCTAGAAAAAAACTACTGTTTTGCATTAGAGCTATTCAATTATTGAGTCATTAAGCAAAATCTTATTGATATTTCAAATTATTATTCCGTAATTTCCTATTGCCATTAAATTAGGTTGTTTTTTTTTTAACCTAAGACCTACCAACAGTGTTGGGTAAATATGTTTTTGTCTTGCACTGAGGTAATGGTTTTTGAGGTAGGTAAATGTGAAGAACAAAATGGGTAAGGCTGAAATACCTGCAGAGCAGAGTTGCTAGCCCACAGAGAAATGTAATGCTCAAAATGACCACACCAAGAACTGGGTTGCTAACTCCTTCTATCAGTGAATCCTCATCTTTAATAGGGTTCACTTCCATATACTGGTTTTCATCCATTCCACTTTAAAGCTCTGGAAAACGAAAGGAAACAAAAAAAACAGTTAGATTCAACACATTTTTAAAAGTTTGTTTCCATACGTACACCCCCGCACGGGAATGTCTGCCATTACTATTCAATCTTTTAAAATCTTGATCTGCTAGGTATTTTAACTCCCACCAACAGAGAACTGCAAAGAGCCATGTAATTCATGGTCAGAACAACATAAATGAGCCAAATATCTGTCGAATCTCTCCAGTTAAATATATCTAATTTTAGAAACGCTCTATAAATTCCTTACATATTAGGTAAATATTGGCCTATTATCTCAGTAAGATGCTGATAAACGACTAAGTAGCTAAAGCTAAATTCAACAGTCTCGCACCTACGGTACGTAGAGATACGGAAGATTAATAGGTTGACAACAATTTTTGCAACTGGTTAGATGTGAAAGTAAACGTCTGCTTAGAATGGTGATCATTTACTCAGTGGCTAGCCAACTAAGTAACCCACTAACGTAATCCGCACGACTGTGAAAACGATATTTGGCTATTGCTAGCTAGCTACACAACACATACAGTAAAACAGATGACGTGTCACTCCAAATGTTAGAGCAAAACATGACGCATACAATCAAAAGAGGAAAAAACACTTTTTGTTACTAGTACCCCGTCTTACTCGTCGGGATAAGTCATCGCGCCTTTCCGCATTAACGCTGGCTTGGGGCTTCCGTATAATTTCTGTCTCTGCTAATGCCTGTAAAATTTTGTCATGCACCGTATCGTGACAAATACGCGTGTCCTTTTAATTTGAAGCAACCTAATAAAAACGTCAATATAGAACGTTGAAATTTATTCGGTGGCTTTTCAGGTTTGCACAGGGACTTTGCAACAGGCTAGGGCAGTCCCAATTCTGCTGGGTGGCATCTGTAGGACCCCTGCTGAAACGAATAAGGCAAGCGAGGGATAAACCGGTGGGCCAGTTGTTTGTCTTTCCGTTTTTGTTAGCTAAAAATAATAATAATAATAATAAGGCAATAAACACGACAGAAACCGCTGGAGAACGGAAGTTGTGAGAACGGGAGTTGGGCTTTGTCCGCCGTGCTAAACTCAAGTATTACCAGGCTTCGCCTAGGCGATTGTATTTAGCAACCATCCAGACGTCGAGTCTTGTGATTTTATTATCGTGAAAATTACTTTAACCAAAAATAACGTTAGCCAACTAGCTAAGCATATTGTGGTTTTGGCTAACTACGATGAGTTCTTTGGAGTCTGTGGATCGGATTGAATTGTGCGAAAGCCTCTTGACATGGGTAAGTGTTAGTTTGATGTATTTTTCATTTAAGGTGTAATTTGATATATTTAGCTAACGTTAGCGGACGAGTCGTAAATGTTATCAAAAGTGATGTCAACTACCTTTTTAGATAGCTCTCATAAGGACTCGTTTTTGAGTTCTTATTGTCAGTCTTTAACGTGTGTCAACGTGTTTAACACAGCCAAACGTTATTGTTAGGAACTTGTATATCAACAGTAGTCGTCGTAGTTTTTATTTATTGGTTTATGTTTTATTGGACTGCTTGCATGTATTGACAATCGTCAAATCTTCACGAAATCGGTAAAATAATAAATGTTTTGCCACTGCCATAACGTTACCGCTACCAATCATTGCAGGTAAATTTAATGTTAATTGGTTACATCGATTCAATTTACGATGGCCTAACCGCTTTTATTTTCGTCCTGTTTCAGTGTAGTTTTTGTGACTTACACAACGAGATGCATAGCTAGATTACTTTAAAACAAGTACGTTTATGTTCATATCGAATCCAAAATACAACTTAACGTTACTACCACACAGGTCGTGTGGATGGCTAGTTGAAGAATGAAGCCTCTTTTTTTACTTTTATAAATGCAAACGTATGAATATTACTTGATGCTGTCATTTGAAATCGGAGTGGACGCAGTGCAGAACTTAAATTGTTATTTAAAAAGCCTTTTAATAATTTACCTGGCGAATACTTGGCAACCCAGGTCAGAGCCGTTATATTAGTTAATGCCGGAACTGATGACATACCGGTGTCTGCATGCTCCACCATTCTTTTTGTATGTTGTCAAGGTAGCTTAATAGTGTGTGTGCAAAATATGCTTTATGTTCAGAAGATAAAGAACTTCAGAGTCGATAAATTTGGGTTTAAACAAATGAGTCATACGGGTATTTTCATTTTACAACTGGTGATGAAGACCTCTCGGTAGTATCCATGCGAATTGAAATGTTGTTTTCTGAAACGCGTCACTGCGGATTCATTTTTGGCAATTGAGAACATACTGTCATTCTTTGAGGACTATTTGCATTTTTCAGCACATTAGTGTCGCCCATTAATGGCACGTCATGCATTACGATTCACGATTGAATTAAAGATGCTCAGGTGGGGAAAATACGCTTGTAAAGGCAGTTTCTAACTTTTAAAGTTCAAGTGTTTGTGCCATCGTGGAAAGTTCGTGTCCCGTCTGTGTTGTTTTTTTTACAATTAGATTTTTAAAACCCATTGCCAGCATTTTTTTTTGCTGATCCTTAGCCATTTAACATTTTTGCCTGCTGTGACTTCTTTAAGAAGTGTATATTTGTATCCACAATCCAGACTTTGTTCTAAATTCCCATGTTATCTTTCTTTGTATCGGTTGTTTTTAGGTGGCAAGGTGATCGGTCGTCCCCATTGCTCCATACAGTTTGGTCGGTCTGATTTAATGCCTGAGTAAATTACTAAGTCTGACAAAAGCAGAATTGATGTGAGCCGGCTTGCCTGGAATGAGGCAGGCCTAGTGGAAAGACGGGTTTCAGGAGGCCAAGCGCGTGTTGCGAAAACGCAAGCAGAGATGTTCCCTGTACAAGGATTTACCGTCTGGTTATCTGGGCTGCCCGCTGTTATGCAATGCAGTATGGTCAACACGAAGGGAACAGAGTTTGGGTTATGTGCTGTAATCAAAAACTGTTAAGAAAAATAGTTTTTTAAGAAAGATAACTAAATTAAGGATTTCACTTCACTACTCGGTCTGGTCTAATGAATGTGACGGCTAAGCACAAAAGGTAACCACACCGGTGTGGATAGGCGTGTCCTTCTGTCATGGGATCTTGGCGTTTTAAGTACATACCTGGCAATCTAGATATGTGTCAGGTGGGGCAGGGGGAGGGTTGGCACTTCGGTCTAGGAAGTCGTAATATTGTGCGATGAACGCACGTTTTGAAAATGGCTGCATGATCCGTTGCTGAGGTTAAGCAAGGTTCTCGATGCAGCCAAGCTGCTTGTGCTTGCTGACAGACCATGGCTGAACGAGGAGACGGTCTGGAGGAATTACGTTTGGCATCAGAAACATTTTGAAGAAAGCGATCAGATACTCGTTGAGCAAACCCTCATGGTCTCCTGGAGTGTCGAGCATGACTGCCTTGCTTCCTGAACACATTTGAGCCCCTATTAAAAATTATCCTGAATCAAAAAAGGGGAACAGACGCTTCTCCCCACCCAACCGCAAGTGTCTTGTTCTGTAAATGCCAGCCGTCTGATCTGTATCCATGTGTCTATATGTGATTTGTCTATTCATGGCTTAGTATATTGTTTTCCGTTTGATGTCCAAACTGAGAAATATTGTAACGTGTAAATATATCAGGATTAAATTTTTTTTAAAATTCTGATAACAATATAATGTACAAATCAGATAATGTAAAATGATTATTTCCACATTTGTCCGACCCTGAGGTCAATCCCGGCTTGGGACAACAGGGGCTCATCTGCCGAACGTTTTTGTTTAAAATGGCTAAAAGCCAAGAGGTGGGCTGCCTGGTCTTGTCCGTTTGAGTTCTCCCTGTTGGATCATTGTAACGCTCCCTGTGAGTTGCAGTCTCTTTAGAGAGGTCACCCAACGACGGAGTTACTTGGCGTTGCTTGCTTTCAACTTCCTTAAATGGTTCCAGTTTGTGTGCCTTTTGTTTATGCTTTTGAATTGGTATATTTATAGAAGTGATTTGGGCTGTGTTCCTAGCAGCCCTAGCTTGAAGGTATAAGGGCGGTGTCTCTCCAGAGACTCAGACCTGTCACTCGACAGAGGTCCAGTTATGTGGTCACCGTGCCATCTTCCATTTTGGCTTGTGCTCTGAAATGAAGTGCTTATGATGTGCTGTTAACTCAGCCTTCATTGTGTATTGTGAACATTTAAACTTGGTTTTATTAATGTTAATAGATGGCTGTTCCTCCTTTTCGTGCATAATTACATCTTTTTGGGGCAATATAGAGTCAACCTCAAGTTTTCACAAACTCCTGACTATGTAAGCCACCCTTTTAGCTGCAATGTACTAGCCACCGTTTCTTGACCAGTCGGTATGGTCTGGGTGCTAAATGATACTTTTATTGTGTCTGGCTTGGCCTAGCTCAAGCTGGATGTTAGAGGTGGGTGCGATGATGCATTTAATGGACAAAAAACAACAACTAAGTATCTGAGTTTGACAGTCTTGCCATATTGCTCATCTTTAATGACACAATGCGATGTGCTTTTCCAGTGCAGTGTGATAGGCTTCCCGTAACGTACCTACTACTGCGCTGTGTGCCATTTTACCCAAGGGGCAAGCGATGTTCGTCCTGTGTCGAGTGATAAAGTTATGGGTCCAGCCAATGCACTGAAACGGCTGTTAATGAATTAATTTTAATGCTCGTCTACAAGGTTAACGACCTCGCTTCAAGTGATCATCTGTGCTTAAGGAGCTTTCAATGGATGTTGTGGGTTACAGTTCTCTAAATTCTTATTGATCTCTCTTACTGAACAGAGTTTCTCTTTATGTCTGCTTGGATGGAAGATATTACCCGAGTTTTATACAGGGCTTGTAGGGCTCGTTTAAGATATTTACTTCTTTTAGGGTGGGGGGGAAAAAAGTCTAGCCCTCCGTCAAACCTCCGAATAGTGCCAAAGTATTGTTGTAGTTTCTCACTGATAACTTTTAGTTTGTATTTAAACGGTGTCTCTTGTAGTCCCAGTACTGTGTACCGGTCTTATCGGGTAAATTCAGCAGAACAGAAGTCATCTGCAGTACTGTGTACAGTCCTGATCTGTTTTGTTTGACATGCATTAAGAGCCACAAAGCAAAGAGTGGATTTATCAGCTTTGGAAGCTGTGATCAGTTGCGTAACAGTGGGAAGAAATGCATGCATCACTGCCGCATATGGATGGTCACACATCTGTATGAAAACGGGCCCTGTTGCGGCAGGAAAGGAAATGGTTTCTCCGAAGGCGCGTCACTGGTGCATTCCTCACATGTTAGTGTGTCTTGGTCCGGAAGGAGACGGAGAGCACTGGCACCGGACATCAAAAGAGCATTTGGTCCGTTAGAAACCCCGGGACCTTTCTCCCAACTTGCTAAGGTTTATTAAAATGCTGATATTGTTTCAGAATGAAGAGTGTACCGTGAGCCAGTGTATTAGATGAATGGTCCGTCTTCAGTATATCATTTCCACTAAAAGCGGGGCATATCGTTTTTCCCCATAACCACCCGGATATCACTGTTGGGACCATTCTGTGGGTAGCGCCCTCAAAATGAGAGCAAGTCTTACGACCAAAGTAGCTTTAGTGCTCGTCTCCTCACTGTCACTTGCAAACGTCGCTAATTGCAGCCATAAAAGCTACTGTATTCTCGGCCTGTTCGGGTTGAGAAGGATCTCCAGGCCTTGACTACTACTGATTAGCGAATTAGGGTACGCTCCAATGACGGTGAACACGGCAGACTGCTGGTTCGCTATTTTCTGTCTTTCTTTATTTAATTGTATGTTGTCTTATGTTAGAGCCACACTGAAAAGAGTTGAGTCTAATTATAGGTACCTTAAATGTCCTTGATCTGAATTGGATAAAAGAGGATTAATTAAGACGAGAATAGAGGACATTAAGTTGTATAGAGCAACCCCTTCTCACTCTTAACATTGCTGGTTTAGTTTTCCAGGTGAGTGGACAGTGTTGTTCTCCTCTCTCTCGATTATTATTATTATTATTATTATTATTTTTTAAATTCCCACAGTGCCCAACATGTGAGCTCTCGAATCGCAGGGTTG
>JAOVYW010073617.1:4730-19702 GCA_025775045.1 Hiodon tergisus
CTGTGCACATGCACATGCAAGCACGCCATCGTCTGCACACAGCGCACTCCAGGGAGGGAAAGGTCTCTGTGCACATGAACATGCAAGCACGCCATCGTCTGCACACAGCACACTCCAGGGAGGGAAAGGTCGCTGTGCACATGCACATGCAAGCACGCCATCGTCTGCACACAGCGCACTCCAGCGAGGGAAAGGTCTCTGTGCACATGCACATGCAAGCACGCCATCGTCTGCACACAGCGCACTCCAGGGAGGGAAAGGTCTCTGTGCACATGCAAGCACGCCATCGTCTGCACACAGCGCACTCCAGGGAGGGAAAGGTCTCTGTGCACATGCACATGCAAGCATGCCATCGTCTGTACACAGCGCACTCCAGGGAGGGAATGGTCTCTGTGCACATGCAAATGCACACTCACTCACACGCCAACAAACACACACACACACACTCACTCACACGCCAACAGACACACACGCACTCACACGCACGCACGCACTCACTCACACACACTCACACCCACACACACGTACTCACACACACACTCACACCCACACACTCACACTCACACCCACACACACTTACGCACTCACACACACTCACACCCACACACTCACTCACTCACACACACACACACACAACACTCTCTTTTTAGGTATAAGCTAGGTGGCAGGCAGTGAGTAGATCACACGGTCAGAAATGTATTTTCTTACTCGAATGTGTTTAAAATGCCAGAAACAGATATCTATGCATGAATTTAACAACCAGCAGGAATTAGAGCAGGAATGAACCCCTCTTTCCCTGTCCTGGTCACACCTTTAAATTAATGTACACATTTTTTTGTTATATTTTTAAAGGTGTTATCTACTTAAGTAATTAAGTTTTCAATTTTAAGATGGGTTCCTGTGAATAAACAATGCTGTGCTCTCATCCTGCAACATCTGTACTAACTGCAGCGTTTTCTCCACGCGTTTGCAGTGTCTGGGATTTAAGCACCTCTGAGTTGCAGCGACACGTGGTGCAGATTCGCACATCAATCCCAACTGATCGATGCTCTTGCATTCCTGGGTCAGGCAATGATCTGGTCAAATGACCAGCATTTCATTAGTGCAAGTCAGGGGCAGCTTTGCGTTTTCGGCTGTGTGTGTCTGTGTGTTTGAATGAGTGTGTGTGTGTGTGTGTGTCTGTGTGTATATGTGTGTTTGAATGAGTGTGTGTGTGTGTATGTCTGTGTGTGCTTGTCTGTGTGTGTGTGTTTGAATGAGTGTGTGTGTGTGTGTGTGTGTGTGTGTTTGAATGAGTGTGTGTGTGTGTGTGTGTGTTTGAATGAGTGTGTGTGTGTGTGTGTCTGTGTGTTTGAATGAGTAAGTGTGTGTGTGTGTGTGTGTGTATATGTGTGTTTGAATGAGTGTGTGTGTGTGTATGTCTGTGTGTGCTTGTCTGTATATGTGTGTTTGAATGAGTGTGTGTGTGTGTATGTCTGTGTGTGCTTGTCTGTGTGTGTGTGTTTGAATGAGTGTGTGTGCTTGTCTGTGTGTGTGTGTGTGTGTGTGTTTGAATGAGTGTGTGTGCTTGTCTGTGTGTGTGTGTGTGTGTGTGTTTGAATGAGTGAGTGTGTGTTTGAATGAGTGTGTGTGCTGGGAACAGAAGAATAAGATCCTATGCATGTCATCAAGTCCCTGAGCTTTTTGTGACGGCCCGATAAACGGACACGATAAGCATTGAAAAGGGAGGTAGTTTTAAAAGGCCCATTTACAAGTGGCTCACATTTGGGGGCCTGACATCTAATTCATTACCACCCCTACAGCTTCGCAACTCTTCACCTGTTATTTTCCACTGGTGAATTCATATACAATGAAGTCATCAAAAGAACAGTTTTAGTGAGCCTTGGAAGCTCTGCCAACAGCCTACGCATGCACATGTTGTCGTCCACGGCCCTTTGGTCGCCTAGAATGTAACTGCTTAGCAGACACTCATACACAATATTTTATTTATGTAGCTAGGTATGTACAGGAGCCACCGGAATCACCCTGCCTGCCTCTGAAAGCGACAAAGACATGGGATGTATCCTAAAGTGTTTGGTATTATAGTAAGAGCTGTGTCTCTCACCTTTGCCAAAAAAGGAACAACAGAGAAAAATGGCGGTTGTTTTAAAAGGATGCGCAAGGCAGTGACAGTGCATTTGACGGAAGGGGAATTGCATCCTAACCGACACCGTCCCAGAACAGTGTGCCAATGCAGTGTTTTTCAGGTCAGAATTGCACTGCAATCTGTGGTCTAATGAAGATTATCAACGCGCCGTTCTTAATATATTTCTAGGGGGAGAAGAGATAGCACAAAGATAAGCCAAATAGGTTTGTGATGATCAAAAACTAATGTAAATTAGAAAAAGCAATCTCCACTACGTGAATCACATGCCTGTGCTAATTTTATTTAATCTATTTTTTTTTTTCCCCCACCACAGGTCATTCTGAACCTAGGGCATTGGGATTCTTGTTTTATTTCTTTTATTTATCCTTTTTGCTTATTTGTTCAATTAAGCATGAATCTTGCGGTCACTGCATGGTCTTCCTGCCCAAGGGAAAAAGGTCTTTTTTTGTTTTTCCTCCTTTGCAAAAACCCCAAATTGTTGTTTTGTTTTTTTAACACTGAAAGGGGGAAAAAACTGCACAGATGTTGTTTGCTATTCCTTTGAAGAGCAGAAAGATTTTATTTTTAATGTTAATTACAAGCAATGGAGGATGACAACAAAAGGTTGCGGGGTCAGGGGGAAAATCAATGTTTGCATTTTTAAGGATTGGTGGGGATGGGGGTTATACAGATAGAATATGTGCCTACCATGACCTGGCCCAGTGTCCAGATCCACGCCTGTACCCCTTTCAGTTGGCAGGACAGACATTCTCAAGCATGGCAGCCTATGTTAGAGTTCTGATTTTTTTTTTTTTTAACTCTGATTATTGTTATTTTTTTATTTATTTATTTATTTATTTATTTATTTTTAAATCCTCTTGGTGCTACGGCATCCTTAGTGGCCCATTTTGGGGGAAAAACAAATCAATCTGTGACCTACTTTCGTTCTGGGACCTTTCGTTATTGTTAAACAATAATTCCCCGGGATGGAATAAGAGAGCGTGGAATAAGAGAACAGCAAGTTTAGTTTATACCAAGCCTGCAGCTTTCCTTTTCAAAGTTATATTTATAATTTAAAATATAAATTAATTAAAATATAACAATACTTTTTTCCTATTGTCTGTGTGTGTGTGTGTGTGTGTGTGTGTGTGTGTTAATACTTTTTAAAAGGTAGAATTAGGTCCAGGTGGTATTGATTAATTCAGTTTAAGAGGGAACACTATCGCTCTGTACTACAGAGCTAAAATAGTCTCCAAATGATTTGGCACGGGGTTATTTATAGTTTGATGTTCATTTCTTAGCATTACCATAATTGTATCGTGCACTTTATAATGTGCTCATGTAAAATTTTAAATTAAAATAACATGGTTTACGGATGATGCATTTTATGATTAATAAATATAATTGTGCTCATAAGACGAATAATAACAGTCATTGTGATTGTCTTAGACTGCGGGAATGAGATAAATCAATTTTGCAGTCTAGTTAAGCAGAAAGCACTGCTGTAATTTAAAAATATTAAGTGCTACTAATTCAGTGGACCAAAAATATGTATATATTCTATAGTCACAATCGTCTGAAATATACCGGTGTCCAGGGACGGGGCGTTTTTTAAATTTCGACACCAACATTTATTGGTTTTCTTCGAGGTCTAAAAAAGTATTTTTCGCCACAAATAGACCCCGTCATCCACTTAAATTTAAGCGTGTGTTTTAGAATTTTCTTATCCCCGTACAATAAATAGCATAAAATAACTTCACCCGTAAATTAATAAAATACGTCCAACTAGATGGAAGACAGTGTTGGTGGGGGGGTTAATATTTAGTAATATATAGTAATTACCCCCACGTTCCCGGTATGCGGTTTACTTTACCGGCTATAAAAACTAGTTAAATGTGGACTACAAAATCCGCGAAAGACTCGTGTCGATGCCATTGAAGGAACCGATTGCACGCATTCGTCGAGGACGCATCAAGACTATCGGTGGTTGAGTATTACCATTCTCTCTCTCTCTCTCTCTCTCTCTCTCTCTCTCTCCCATTACATTTTTTTGGCGCTGTTACATTCGTCGTAGCCGTGCCGCTATTCCTTTCCTATAACCGTCTCCAAATGACCATTCCGGTAACCCCACGTTCGAGTTTCTCTTCCAATATTTATCAAGAGCCTCTCCAGGGGCGGCGCCGTCCGTCGGCCACAGCACTCTGCCTTTCGGCTGTGTAAGCTGCAAGCGCCGAGCGCTGCCCCTGTCTCTTTGCGACACGCACTTCATTCGGACCCGATCAGTGACACGAGCCTTCAGAGTCACGGGAATGTCGGGTTAATACACGACAGTGCAAGTTGAAAAGAGTGTATTTTATCTTACCAAAGAAATAATAAAAGACAGTAAAACTAATGATACATACATGCATCAAAGTGTCAGTATTCATGTTGCGTTTTTGTTAATTTTTTTTAAATATATTTTAGGCTATATATCTATTAGCATACTTCCAAAGGGTTAGTATTTGTGTGACTATACCGCGTTTACAACCGCATTGTAGTGTGTGGGAGTGTGTAGCTTTTGTGTTTTAATGAAGACTGTACCGTATTTGAATTGGGTTTTTTGCAGACACTGATGAAATAAACAGAATTATGTCAAAACAGTTTCATGTGACTGTAGACATGTACAGTATGTGAGATATAACTACAGTGTATGTGTAGAGTAGATGTGAGTGTGTGCAGTGTTCTGTACACTACAGAATATAGGAGTCATTGTAAGTATACGAGAGATTGAATACACGTGTTTGGATGAGAGTGTGTAAGTGTGTGTGTTTATGTGGGTGTCGATGTGTGTTTGAATAGGTGAGTGTGTGTTTATGTGGGTGTAGAGGTGTGTTTGAATGGGTGAGTGTGTGTCTATGTGGGTGTAGAGGTGTGTTTGAATGGGTGAGAGTGTGTAGAGGTGTGTTTGTGTGGGTGAGTGTGTGTGTGTGATTGAATAGGTGAGAGTGTGTGTGTGTGTGTGTGTGTTTGAATGGATGAGAGTGTGTAGAGGTGTGTTTGTGTGGGTGAGTGTGTGTGTGTTTGAATAAGTGAGAGAGTGTGTGTGTGTGTGTGTTTGAATGGGTGAGAGTGTGTGTGTGTGTGTGTGTGTTTGAATAGGTGAGAGAGAGTGTGTGTGTGTGTGTGTGTGTTTGAATAGGTGAGAGAGTGTGTGTGTGTGTGTGTGTGTGTGTGTGCGTTGGGGGGGTATTGGAGCCATTGTTGCAGTATTAAGATTGTACACCTGCGCAGTTACTGGGAGATGGAGCTGGGAACAACCCTGAACTTGATTGATTGGAATCAGAATCCACATGACAGCAATTAATTTCCACGAATTAACAATCTTTCGTACCCTTCCCTCTTTTCCCTCTCACTGTGTCGGCTGCCTCTCCTGGGTTGCTTTTTTTTCCCAAAGGCAGATAAAGACCCAATCAATATATGCAATTCATTTCTGTATGTCTGCCCCCGACCCCTCCTCTCTCCTCTCCCCAAGCACATCTGTCTCCGTGCCCTTGCGTCAGCGGGGTCACATGGGCATCAGCTGATGCTCGGATTCTGAACAGCCGCAGACCCTCGCAGCGGTGGTCATCTAGGGCCCGTGCGTTCCTGACTCAGGAAGTCATGCCGGGAGTCAAGTTTGCGAGAGTCGTGAACGAGGTTCGTCTTTTGTACCTTGCGGGTCTGAAGATCTGGGCCAGCCTCTTGTGCAGCATGGTGCAATGCAATAAATATAGCCCGTCCTTAATATGGAGTGCTGCTGAGGTCATAATTGTTTACACATTCTCGTGGTCCATTACTGGCTGTATTATTACTTGAGATGCGCGTGTAGTGGATCCCGCTCAAGGGTATTCTTTCCCTCTGAAAGGAACAGAGCACTTAGATCCTGTCCTAAATCCTTCTTCCTTGTGTTTCTAACTAGAGTGCCTCTCTCTGGCTTTCAAACCAAAGGGATTTCTGCTCAAGGGTGAATTTGCCATTTATTTCCAGGTCACAGTGCTACAGAGAAGAAAATAAAAAAGGATGAAGTGTTTTGCGGCTGATTCCCCCCCCCCCTCCTTCTCTCTCTACATTACGTGACACCGCGTTCTCTGCTGCTTGGAGATGTCGTGGGGCCAATCAGACATAGTGCGGGCTCTGAGGCTAGTTAGTCTTCAGGGGGTTGGGGGTTTGGGGAATGGGGTAAGGGGGAGAGACCCTCCAGGGCTTTTGGGATGCCCCTCCGCTGTCACCCCCCAGCCTCGCACACCTCCGTTGCCCCGGCTCTGCGTCGAGTTTAAAATCAAATAGCAATGATCTGAGACGTAGCCCATTATGGGACGTTCTGCAGTATCCTCTATACAGCAGTCGTTCCTCTCTTTCAGAGCCTATCTCCAGTGAGCATGTCTCAGTGTTTGACCTCATTTACAGACAAGCAGCACACCTCTGCAAATGATCTCTTTTCTTCAATATAGCTGTAAAGTGAGTCCTGCAGGGTGTAGTGTAAAGTGAGTCCCGCAGGGTGTAGTGTAAAGTGAGTCCCGCAGGGTGTAATGTAAAGTGAGTCCCGCAGGGTGTAGTGTAAAGTGAGTGCATGGTCTCTCAAAGACCAGCCGATCGCTGCCAAAGGTTTGTGAAAGGATCCTGCTGTGAGGATATGGCCATAACCTCCCTGTGTAATTTATTTATTTATTATTATAAAGAAAAAAAGTTACACCTGCTGTATGTCCCATGGACATTTTCATGAGCGGCGATTGGCTAAGATTTGGTAAAGTGGTCACAGATAGACTTAGGGGCCCAGCAGATACTCGCTGAAAGGGCCTCTCTTTAAGCCTCTTGCTGTGGCTCTGTGCGTGTGGGGGTGGGGGCTGATTGGTAGGGGATCACAAGGGATCACAAAGGGTTTGGGTGACAAAAATTTCTTATGGAGAGACAGACTGCCTGGGGGGTGGCAGAACAACGGGTGACAGGAGGTGCAGAAGGGAAGTGACACGTGCTTGCGGTCTGCAGGTGTTGGTGGGATTAGAAGCAGCAAGTAATCAGCCCATAGTATGTAGGGCAATAGTGGCTTAGCCTGGGCAACTCTGGGCACGGGCCGGGGGGATGTGGAGGAGCTGAGCCGGGGCCAGGCTTACTTGGGGGGAGGAGGGGAGGAGGGGAGGGGGGCGCAATATAAAGAGAATAGCTGCAGAAGCTGATGATGCGCTGGTTTGAAATTTGAGGATAGTTTTGTCCCATAGGAAATGAGCTACCTCGTTATTACACTGTAACTTCCAGGAGAAGAAACCCCAACAATATCCCCTACCTGTAACTTAAGCTTCACCCCCTATTTTACCTTTAAGTTAAACTGTTCTATCAGCTTCTCCTATTAATAACAGTATAAGTCCACTCAGACTATAAGTCACTCTGTGTTATGTCTATAAAATGGCTCTAAGCCACTCTGCTTTGTGTTGTCTCTGCCTGCTCAAATCGACATAATAACAGTGCAACAACTCTGCCTGGGTGAAAGGGCATTGTGCTAGCCATACCCCTAATTTACCCACGCGCTCACAACAGTCCAACCTCTTCCTCTACCTCGCCTTCCGATAGCTCCCTTACAGCCGAGGCCTAGCCATTGGATTTGTGTACGTGCGTGCGTGTGTGTGTGTGTGTGTGTTTGCGTGCGTGTGCGCAAGTGTGTGTATGTGCATGTGTGTGCGCAAGTGTTTGTGTTTGTGTGTGAGCATGTAAGAATGCACTTCGCACTGTGTTTACGGTACAAAGATAAAGAAATTCCAGTTCTCTAAATCTAAATGAAGCAAATGCGATGGAATACTTGGGTTCCTTGGTAGTAAGAATCCGCTCACTGCCTGGTTTCTATAAAAGGAAATTTGCTTTGTATGACAAATTGTGGACAATTGTTACCGATAAAGCAAACAAAAAAACTAGCTTTGCAAGAAAATAAATTTGAAAAACAGCATTTTAGGAACAGATCGTCTTTCTGGAGCTCAAACTGATCTCTGGCTGATCAGTTTTCTTAACCAGGTCAGGGAATGTTAAAGGTAACGTGAAAACAGCCATGTTTTAACTCACCCATAATCAGCCCTTTTGTTTTGCACACCTGCTCCTAAACGAGACGAGGATCTTTGAAATGACGTGGTGGCGTGATTTATAATTTTAATTAAGGCTTTCAGCAGACGAAAATGCCCGTGTGAGCCAAGCAGAGCGCCAATTACGCTACGGCAGCAACAGTTCACTGCCACTTCTGAATGTTAATCGGAAAGGGATTGGTGCCGGCGTACGATTTCGACCACACACTCTCAGCTTCCCTGTCACTGCCCAGGGTCTGCAAAAAGTCTATCAGCTCCTCCGTAGTTGAACACAAGTGCATGCATGCGCGCGCACACACACACACACACTTGCAGGGTCTTACATGCTGAATCAAAGCAGTCACCCATTGTAACAGCTCATGTCAAGCCTCCCACAAAAGGGGAAAAAATAATAATTACAGAAATAACACAGAAGGGAAATTTACATAGTTTCCGTCATTGTCCTTTTATTCAAGATGGTTTCATCATTTGGAAACAGGAATCTCGTTCTCATCCACTGGTTTTCTCTACACTCACCGACCGGCTGAATTGTTTACGAAGGCCTCCTGGCCGAGGACCGAGAGTCAGGCTTCCTGTGACGTGTCTGAAGAGTTATTAACCATTCCGTTCTTAACCATTTGCATAAAAACACCGCCCTTAACCGCCACTTATTGCCCCATCAGCGCGGCAAGCGGCTTCCGGCTTGGCCCAGATTAACAGGGAAGCAATTAAACTGGCAATCGGCACGCCTTTGGTTGCACCGCGTTTTAAATGTATTTGTTCAATTAGACTGAGAGCGCAAGGTGCAGTCCAGCCAGACAAAGCCTTTGTTCTCCGGTGAGCCGCGGCGCTGAGCTAACCCACACCAGCCGCCGCGCAGCATGGTGCACCCACATCAGCCCCAGAAAAAGAGAACGCAGACTCACTTGGGCACATGCAATTGCTGTACTTCCATGGCGAGAGGGGATTCCTGAGTGCAGCGGGATAACTGGGAAAAGGAAAACAAGCGACAATGAATAAAACCGCTTACGAAAACGGAAAGGCTTCTGTTACCTTCGCGACTATTCGGTCCTCTCGTGGCCACTCGCGCAACCCCTCTCTGTGCCCCCCCCCTCCCCAGTGCTCATATCACGAGCATCAACAGGCTCGTGAACCTCACATCTCGGGAAGACGTTCGCTGCTCGATTTTTTTTTGTGCCCACTTACATCCTGGTGGCTTCTGTAATTACCTGGCATTTGCATGGCATTTGCATTGCATTTGCATTGCAACCTTCCCCAGGCCGCCCTCGGCAGCATGCAAGCGAATGAGCTTGCATCCACAACATGGGTGACAGAGAGAGGAATAGGGAGAGAGACGGAGACCGAGGCAGGGAAATGAGAAGGGAGGAAAGCGTACCCCCACACCCCTCCCCCCCACCAACTCTCAGTATTTTATCAATATTAATGTGACTTACACTCAGAGTCCAGACTGGGGCGGTCTTTTTCCCACTCCCACCAATACATACACATGCGTGGGCACGTACATGCACATGCACACGCATGCACAGGCACACACCTTATTTCCCTCCTTTTTTCTTCTTTTTCTCCAAACCATTCCTTGAATAAGGAGGACACAAGCAACGAAAAGGACCAGGCCTCCTGTTGGCTCATCATTGAGTGGAGAGAGTGCTAGCTGGCTTCTTCCTAGTGTGTGTGTGTGTGTGTGTGTGTGTTGGTGTGTGTGTGTGTGTGTGCGCGTGTGTGTGTGTGCGCGTGCGTGTGCGTTTGTGTAGGCGTGTGTCGGTTTGTGCGTGCGTGCGTGCGTGCGTGCGTGCGTGCGTGTGTGTGTCTTTGGTTGTCAGTCAGTGAAAGCCACAGCAGCTTTTATTTGGTACCATTGGGGACGCAGTGCGGTGTTAAATAGTGTTAAATGCGGTGTTAAATAGGGTAAACGGGACCGAAGACGATCAGCGGTAGGAACTTCGGAAGTAATACAGCTTCCTGTTGATTGGTACCCAGTGTATATTGGGTATGGCTCTCAACTTCAGTTACGGTGCCCAAAATTAACCATCGACAAAACTGGCAAGGCCTCCTTTTATTGACATTCTCCAAAGCTGAGAAACACCCTTCCCAAGCACATTAGAGAGGCCACAGCCACAGCGTCTTCTGATAAAATTTGAAATGCCTCCTCTATACGATTGTTTATAAATAGTTTTTATTTTAATTGATTTTTCCAATCCCTTTTTATTACTTTTACTTTTAAATTTTAACTATTATTTATTTACTTCTACTTTTATTATTTAAATTACTGTTTTTATTTATTTATTTATTTATTAAATTGCTATGATTTTCCTCTGTATTAATTATATTTATTTTATTAGTATTCTTTAATGCACTGTGTGTGGGCTGTCGAGCTATGAAAGGTGCTTTAAAAATAAAATGCATTGTTATTTTTGTTGGTGACACTTTTCACATAGGTTTACAAAATTGGCAAGTGTTACGTAACGTATCGGGAACAACATTTAAACCCATTATATTCAGGGAATTGTTATGGTCATGATTGCTTGCCCTGATAGTGATCAATGCGCAGACTGTTATTCATATCAAAGAGAAAGCTAAGTTGATCTGGCTGAAAATGACATCGGTGAATGAATTTAGTGCTTCGCATCATATAAAACGTTAAAAGGTAGTATTGGCGTTGAATGGAGGATGTGGCTTTCCAGGGCCCACATGCAAGCACAGTTATTTGAGCCTTCTGCTTTAGTGATTGTATGTGGGGAGGATGTCTGAAACTCCGTTCATCAGAACCACTTCACAAGCCCTCTCGAGAGGTATTGTTGCCACGTCCGAGATTCAACCAAGTTGGGACACGAAAAAAGCCAAGCTTCCCATCGCCAACCGCTCAGCCTCCAATGCTGACCACCAAAGCTCTCCTGCCTAAACACTGGTCTAGCACCTTCACCTGAGATGATCCACTCCCTGGACAGCACTTTAGAATTCCTCACACTATTTCTCATCTACTGCACTTCCAAAAGGACCTTGGCGGGGATTGGGAGCACTTAATTAACTTAAGTAAAATAACAGCTGCGTAACCGGAACAAGGTGTCAAAGTGTACGCTATATAAATTGATCTTTGTGGAACCCTTGCCATTTCAGAAGAGGGGAAGTAATGCCCCCCCACCCCCCGCCGCCCCTAGTCAGGCATGGCCCCTTATTTCAGTGCTCAGAAATTTCACCGCATGGTAACATTTTTTGACGAAATCAGCACACCAAGAACCCCCCCCCCCCCCATTCTAAATGTGTTTAGAAGCACAATTCATTGTGGCCAATAATATTTTCAAGCTTTTACCGGGAGAGTTGGTGAAACGTGAGCAAAATATAGAAGCCTTGACATCAGAAGTTAATGCTATTGAAAAATGTGCTGTCTTTGTCTGGGAAAGGAAATAATTTCATAATTTTAGAGCTGAGCAAGAAATAGACAGAGTGGGGGAACTAATTTGCATGCTGAACGGCATTCTTAATGTGGATATTTATTTTAATTTAATTTATCTCACGCACGAGCCGTACTGTAGGATTTAATGGCAACGTCATATTAACCCCTGGTTAGTTAACATTCAGTCCTCATCGTTCCGTGCATGATGAATATTCATAAAGTTTGCGATTCGCTGTCGCTACACTCCTCCCAGTTCAAGCACAGGAACTCAATGGGGGCTGTTACTCAGTGGCCATATTTGTTATCATGCGATCAAATCAAAATATTTCTTGTTGTTCTTCTCATTCATTCCGAGTCTGTCGCAGTCGCAGTCGCCGACATGACAGACAAGACTGAGTTACCAAGCAAAGATCGGGCTCTGAAAGGCAGAGGAAAGAAAATGGACGTCACAGGTAAATGACGTATCTAATAATGTTGGAGTTTCGGAATCTGAGGCCACATCTGGGATGTCTCATTATTAAATTGAATTTACTGACATTAACCGGTTCTGCAAAGGATGGCACTCAAGTTTGTCAAAATAACATAAAAATCTGGTATTCCATGAGCGTTTGTAAAAGGTTCCCTTTTAAGTCAATAAGGAAATATTTTGGAACTTCTTTCCGGAATTGCCATTCCACAAACACACACACGGACTTGTTTCAAAATCACTTTTCGTTGTTCTACGACTTTAATTTTTACGTTTAAAATGACTTCCCCGCTGTATAATTCTGCACACGATGCAGTGCTTTGACAGGGCGGTCTTGTAGCATTCGTGTTATAGCGCCATTCCATTTCAAAGCTTACTGTGTCGATTTTGACTCGACATCAGTAAGGCTGAGTGGAGGTTAGACAGTAATGGTTATCTGGTGTTCACATTAGTGATGTAAACAAGGGCAGCCCCAGTTTTAATCCCCAGACAATGTGTTTTGTGTAATTGATGATTAAAATGAATGACGCTTCACCTCTCTTTAAATTAGCCCGATCTTATAACCATCATATTTTATTTAGTGTTTTTTTTTTTTTTTTTTTTTTAACCCAAGGGTTGGTCTCAAGTGCTTAATGAAGGACGTGTTCCCGCTTATGGAACAAAAGAGACCCCAATGCTTTGGAAATAGGAAGAGGTGGTGTGTGGGGTTTGTGGGTTCAGTCATTGGCTCAGAATGGTTTTTTTTTTGTCACATGAGCAACACGCACAAAAACGGCACTTTCTGTTGAACGAATTTATTACAGAGTCTACATCTCTTCTATCACCTGGGAGGTCACCCTGTTTTGCCCTTCTCATTAAGCGCCCCACTTTGGCTGTGGCATTTACGCTAACGATGTTTTCTGTCCCAAAGATAAAAGAGAATCCCACGTTGATAGATGGGTTTTGATCGCAACATTTTTCTCCTGATAATGACTGCAGTGTGCTTTTAAAATCTTTAAACCTTGCCCCTGCCATGTACTTGTTCATTTAGGCCACCATCTATTGCTCTCATCTCTGCCCTACAAGGAGGAGACCTCGTTAGGAGGTAAGGGCGGGAAGGAGGGGGAGTTTGGTTGCATGTTACACATGCCCGCTGCTCCGAACAGAGAAGAAAGGGATCGTGGGGAAGGTTGGAGCCGTGTTTTTCTGCTCTGCTGCGTGATGGCATCCAGGGGCCCATCTGTGCCTTTTGCGCTTGAAAGTTCTGCCCCATCGTAAATTCCGAGGCCGTCTGTTGGAGCAGCTCGGAGGTGCCGCATGGCAGAAATCTGTCCGCCGCTCCGGACCACGGGGCACAGGCTGGGGGAGGGATGACGAGAAGAGGTGTGCCCACTACAGCTTCTGTCTGGACCAGTGGACTGTAAAATTGTGTTAATTGCTTGTGTTTTATTATTTTAAAGAAAAAAACCTTTCCACAGAGTTCGGTGTGTTCGTTGGTAGTTCTCCGTGCGCTTCATTCCAGGTTCGGATTGCGCACTCTTTCCTGGAAAGACGAGGCGTCATGCCATGTGTAGGATGTGCGCTCGTCTCTCTCACCTCTGCCACGAGGCACAGAGACTGCACTCGGCAGGGTGCAGCAGTTAGCGGAGGGCATGGTAAAGGTGTTCCGGTTTCCACCTGACCGTCCCTGTTTTTCCCTGGTATCTGGCTCCTCTGGTTCCACGGTATTTACGGCACGAGTGACCTGGCGTGGTCGGCGAGAGCTGCACTTTGCAGAGCCAGAGCTCTGTAACGGGGCCTGCTTGTGCATCCAGACCGAGACCACAAAATCCAGGCCGTCCTTACGGCTGACAACGTCCTTACAACGACGGGAGCCAACTCAACTCTTTTCTTTTTCAGATGGTTGCCGTTAACTCTCAACCACTGTGAGTTTAACGTTCTCGCCTCAATGAGGGTACCTCCTCCTCTGCAGTCTCTCTCTCTCACTGTTCTCTCTCACTTGTTGACCAATGCTTGCCACTAGCTTTCCAGCTTGGACGGTTACAGCCAGTTTTCCGTCCTGTAGGACTCCCATCCAAGTCACTGGAGGAGCTCAGTCATGCTGAGGCGAGACAGGGGTAGTGGGACAAACGTAGTGGGACAACGTGCAGGCCCATGTCCCCGTGTCCTGCGGTTTCCAACCTGTGCGCTTCTCCTACTGCTGGAGTTTAAGAGTGAATGCTGCATAAGGGGAAAACGTCCTGGGATCACGGGGCTCCTGCTAGCTGACTGTAGCAGTTGAAATGAAAGTGTTTGGAGGAGGAGGAGAGTTGGGTGGTGGTAGTCCTCTCCATAGCAACTGGAAAGGTTGCTAGGATACTGGTTTGGATTGAAAGAATGGGAGAAAATCCAAGCAGTGTTTTTTCCCCCCCCCCTCCCATTTCCCCTTCCCGGGTAAATGTGAACTCCAGGGTCTTTAGGGCTCAACATGCAGTTGGCTGGCTAGAAATAATTTTCTTGTGTCTTTCAAGCTCTAATATACTACCATTGTTAGGGATAAGTTTTAAGTTGTCTGATCTTTCCAAATAGATATTTTTGTTTTGGGGGAGGGGATTGGCAGGGCCTGTCAGGCCAATGGGCATTCAGTTCAGTTGAATTTCTTTGCTGCAGAATAAAAATGATCTAAGAAATAATGTATTGCTTCCTGTATTCTGCTGCCCACAGTAATGAAATTCCAATCAAACTCCTAAAATGTCCAGTGGAGGTGCTGTCTGTTTCCAGCGGCAGCTGTAGTGGAGTCTCGCTGCCTAGTGTGAGCACAGTGCCCCCCCCAGCCCAGAGTCGCACAAACCCTATACCCTATACCTGGGCAACACTTATCTCCAATACCCCCCCAACCCCCTACACTCACACAAACCCCTTACACCCGGGTAACACTTACCTCCAATA
>JAOVYW010073618.1:6707-17951 GCA_025775045.1 Hiodon tergisus
TATATATATATATATATGCGCATATGGGCTATTTATTAGTTTAAATACGTTTAAAAAAAATAAATAATAGACACGATAGAACAAGCCTATATAATAGTTTTAGCTAGTTTGTACTCAATAGTATTTCGTTGCACTTTATTACAAATAAAAATAATTCATTTAGAAATACGCCAAATTACATTTAAAATATCCTAATTCAATGTTCAGGACTGGATCACTGTAGCGAATCTAAAATCAGTTTGTAAGGGAGGATGTAGTCGAGAGATGGAGAAAAGGGGGAGGTAGGCGGAGGTTTATGTGGCGACGCAGTGACGTCGCCTCTCTGGTCGAATCTCCGCAGTCAGCTGCGATGTGAAGTGTACATACTCGCTGTGGAAAACACAGAGTGGGATACAGAGCGGCATAGAGGAAGAAAAAGAAAACGGTCTGAGATATCATGGCACCTATAGGACTAAAGGCGGTGGTCGGTGAAAGTAAGAATATTTAATATAATTTTATCACACTCTTTGCTCTTAGAAATGATCCCTTATCATAACGGAATCGATAGGTTAAGACGAGAGATGTAGATAATTTCTCGGTTGAGGTGGGAATCTTCATGTATGCGTATTGTGTATTCCTACTGGTTGCGGATGATTTATTTAGTGTGCCATTGTGCAATTGCGCTGATCGGTGGGACTGGATCTTATAAGTAATTTATTTCGGGGATATGTCGATGGGGAAACGCATTATATATTCGTAAGAAATATACCAGATCCCTTATTGTGCCTTGCATACGCCGTATACATTACTTAAGCAAGGAGGAAATACGGTAGAACGCAGATACGCCCATCTGTATGGATGGGAAGTAGAAAAAACGGTAGAAAAAATATGCGGCGTTTTAATGCCATTTTATAGCACATTTGAAACATTTTCTTCAGGACTAGCAATTTTTGTTGCTCCACAGCATACTACCAATCTATGTTCCGAAATTAAGTTATTGCCTAGTAGTTTTTCCTCGGCAAAGAACAGTGCGATATTTGGCAAATCTAGATAAGCCTCACCCAAATAATTAATGGTCAGTACATATAGGCTATTCCACGCGTAACCCGACTACACGTTATGCCATTTTTTGTACTATATTGTATATGATAAAGTCAAATGTCGTTTGATTTACTTTATATTTGAGCAGGTTCTAATGGCGGAGTATGTCATTAAATGGGTGAAGCACAGCTATAGATAAAACGCATGAAATGCGTAGCCTAATATTAAATTAATTATTGCATATGGGGATAGCCTTGTTATCTCGCCTTCTAGTTTATATACGATTGGTTTTCCGGAAAGACTATGTAACATCATGTGTCATGGTAAAATGCACCTTTGGTGTTTTGCGCATCAACGTTATTGGAGTTGCTTTCCTATAGATGTTCTTTGCTGCTATTCTGCGCGATGCAGCGGGATTGTAACGGTGAAAATCTCAGGTGATAATCGCGGTTTGATTTATTGACATTAATAACTGTAACGTCCCTCCTCCTCCTCTCCGGGGGTTTGAAGCATTACTGCTGTCTGTGAGAATACAGTTAGCGGCCGTTGTTCGTATTCAAAATGACTTGGTGCTGAGAGAAAATGAACCAATTGAGGGTGTGAAAAGCATAAAAAACAAAACGTTTATTAAAATATTCGTCAAACTGATGTCTCGTCTTAATATATACGTTATTAGCCAAGACCAAATATTCGGTTGTTATTATCCGAATATTACCAAGTTATTATAGTAAAGACGCTTAAGTTCAAAATCATGAATACACAGCACAATGTTTTCTATTGTCTTTCCATTTAGCCTTAGAGACGGAGAGCGTCAAAGAAACGTAAAAATACCGTAGTTCATATAGGCGAGAACACGTTATAAGGCAAGAATATCTCACCTTCTAATTATTTGTGATTGTTAACAGCGAGGAGCTGTCTTGAATACCGTTATGTAGGAGGAAAAAATCCGTAGATTAAAAGCGTGTATTTTATGTATTATTTTACAGAAATTGGTTACGAAAACTATACGTATTCCTTCGCGCATACTTTCCTTTGCATGGCCGCGT
The DNA here is from genome assembly GCA_025775045.1 of Hiodon tergisus. Lineage (NCBI taxonomy): Eukaryota > Metazoa > Chordata > Actinopteri > Hiodontiformes > Hiodontidae > Hiodon > Hiodon tergisus. The sequence goes on from JAOVYW010073618.1 coordinate 8,774, forward strand.
AATTATGTCCCCCGATGTGTTTTGAACGTTGAAAGCGTCGCAGGGGGCGGGGAAGACCGGACATCCGTCGGGCTATTGATCCAGGACTGGCGCACCCGACACCTTGCAGAAGGGCGATACGTAAAAAAAAACCCACTGCCTTTTAGATATTCGAAATGCAATCGCATCTATATCACTACATACTGAAACGAATCGACAGGCTGTTGCAGAGCAGAGATTTAACTGTTCATTAACTCCGGCCTACAATATAGCATTCTGCTCCTATAGCCCACGATTTTATTATCGCAAAAACATATTTCATTATTCGTTGCAAAACGTCAGCTACTTGGCTTCGTACGTTTTCGTAATATGACATATATTAATATCTATATTAAAAAGCACACACTAGAAATACACTTCTCTTGAGAATAAATTGTAACAACGCGATATTTGGCGAATTTGCGAGAGCGTGTGCACAAGGAACACCAGGATACCCACTGTCCTTCTGCTGGAGTATTGGTGGGGGGATGGGTCACATGCGTACAAATGTATTAAAGATACAGAAAACCAGAATAAAACGAATTAACTATAGTTTAAATACACAATCACTATGAATAATGACACTCAAGACATCTATGTTAAATCTAGAAAAATGTACTCAAATTATAAGACAGCCAGATGGCACTTGCCCAGGGGGTTAATAACCCCATAATAATTGGGAGTTCGGTTAACTATCTTTTTTCCTCTGTATTCTTAAATCATTTTATTATGGTAACTGTTATCTGTATTTGTCACAGTTATATTTGGTGTGTTGCCCTGTGAAGTGCTTGTCTGACACCCTGGGTGGATGGGTTGATGGTCCTCATCAGAACCACAGAGAAAATTGGGCTTGAATGCAGATCGGACTTTGACAGGTGTCATTAAGTTATATATTGGACCTGGGCTATTGCTTATATTCTGTGCATTCACTCACAACTTTATGTTTTGGGGAGACTTTATGTTTAACTGGAGTTGTCTTTAAATCCGTACTGTCTTTTCCTCTAGAGAATTCAATGGGAGATTGGTTAATGTGGGTTTAGTTCATGTTAATCTATCAAGGCTCACTTCCTACGAATTACAGTATCAGTGTAAATATCCTTGTAAGGCACCGGACAAGAAGGTTGCTAGTTCAAATCCCAGGAGGGCGGAGAGAGAATGCTGTAGCACCTCAGCCAAAAAAGCTTCTGTAAACCCCCATCCGCAGAAACGGGGTGCTACGTCAGTCACTCAGGGTAACATAAATAATGCCATGTCAATCTGTATACTTTGGCCAGTCTGTTATAAGTTTTCCTGTTTGAAATTGATTAACGTTTGCTTATTCTGAGACTAACGCCCTTTCAGGAAGTCAGGGTTAATGAGAGCTGCCACTAACCTATTATCTATTGGCAATTAAACAGCAAGGGCTGAGATCAGTATTGGGATCTTCAGAATCTGCTTAACAACTCTGTAAACGAAGCTAAATTAACCACAGTCGAAAGCAGCTTTAGCTATTGCACGTTTAATTGTACGCTGTAGGCCTTCCTAGCAGAGACCCGTTCTCATTTCTCTCTCCTGATGGATTTTATATTGGGTGACGGAGGTGAGGATCAGGGAGAAGGTGGGAAGAGCGGGGTCACCTTGGACCGCCCCGTACAGCTGCACTCCTCCGACTGCGTCTCCCTGCACCAGGGGCTCGGGACACCGCAACGTTCTGGGAGTCAGGCGCTGCGCAGACTGACCAACCAATCGTTCCTTCGGGTGTCCTGCAGCTAATGCTGGGAAACGTGATGAGGACAGACTCCATGCACAACTGGATCACCCCTTTATGTTATGAAGCAGCAACCTTTTCCCAGCAGCAGGATTGGTCTGGTCACTCGTCCCGTCCCCCCCCCGTCCCCCCCCCAAGCCTGCTGTCAGACCTTATTCACAGCTCAAAATATATTTGTCATGACAATGTAATCACAGAACATCACGAAAAGGCAAGCCCTGCTTAATTCAAGTCAGCCAATACACCACTCTTGATTAAATACCTTTTAAGAGAGAGAGAGAGAGAGAGAGAGATACAATACAGAGTGATAGAACAACATTGAACTAGGATTTAGATAAAGTCTTTGAGTGAGCAAGAACAAAATTCAAAGAGGGGAGATGTAGGCGAATGGATGGAGAGAGGCACAGGATGGAGCAGTTCGTGTTAGCGCCGGCTCCCGCTTAATCTAACTCGCAAGGAAATATTGTCAGTAGTGTAGGTTGAATTAGCAGCCCTTGGATCTGGTCAAAATGAAATGCAGCACCCTGATCCTGCGTTATCAGGCTACGACACACCCCCACTCCCCGAAAATGAAAGCTCTCCAGTGACTCTTTAAAGACTACGCTTTCATGCGCGGTGGGCTTTCAATCAATGTAACCAATTTAATATGATCTCCTTTTTAATGCTTTTCTTGACATTTTTAAATTGCATTAATGATGCACATAGGTGTTATAAAAATAGCTGATATATAATTTATTTATACAGTTTCGGAATATTCGTTTTTACTGAGTTTTATTAATCAATAATTAATGTTACAATGTTACATTCCTCATAAAAGTAGAGTGAAAAATGGTTCAGCCCAGAGATCCCAACTGCGGTCCTGAAGATCCTAAATCCATTTGGTTTTATATGCTGCCCTAAATCACTTATCGGTCTTGCCGGTGATTTATGGCAGCACATAATACAAACTGGATTGGGGATATCCAGGACTGCAGTTGGAGAACTCTGGTTGGGCCTAAACACAATATATTAAGATGTCTGTACTTGATGCAGGTTGTTATAATTCATGTAAATAAGGCTGAATTTTCCCTAAACTGAAGGCAGCATGCTAACTAAACGAGTGGAGAACGCCGCTTGTTAAAATGACCTGAGGTTTAACGCTTGCCTAGAAACATGTGGAGCTTGGCATTAAGACGCTAAATATGCAAGCCTCCACAATTAAATAGTGAGCTGCGCTAGTAAAAGCACACCTAGTAAAAGGGCATGACCTAGCCTTGTCCCTCTCCACCCATCCATGCTTTACTGCTTCACATCTGATGGAAAAACAATAAATCAGTGGGACCGCAGGCCCGTGTAGACGCGTTGCCTTGGGTTAAACCTTGCCTTAGGTTCCTCCAGGGAAGGCCAGTTCTCTGGCTGCCACATCTCGGTCTGGGGCTCAATTTTTATAAAAAAATAACTGGTTCCAAAGACGAGACACCTACGGAGATAAGAGCGTGAGAGAGCAGCGATGTGTTCATTTTAGCTTTGCTTCGTGGTCAGAGGACATAAATGCTCCTGTGAATTGAATGGGCTGAATCTTATTGATTTTAATAAGGATGGAATTGCCAGGTACTTCTCCAAAACCCTGGCATCGCAGCGACTGCCAACTCAGAGAAAGCATGGATCCCATTTTTAAAAAGCAATGAAGTTGAGTTTAAAAATATATCTCAAAGCTTTATATATATTGGCGCACATATGATAAAATGGCTGAATTTGATTAGTTCTGTATTGTTGAAATAAAAGTAAATTCACAAAACATTTTTAGGATGTCACACCCTCTATATGTAGATTAGTGTACTTTAATTGGGAGTAACGCAGCTCATGTGGAAGACTAGCTATCTCGCCGTATTTTTTAACACGACATATCCGCCACTTCACAGGGAGTGGTCATCCGCTCCTGACTGGGCGGTCCTAAAGGTCATGGCTGGCGGCCGTAGTGGCGTGGTGTGCCCCTGGACCTCGCTGGGCAGTGTGCAGGGCTGCTCTTCGCTGAGGGGAGCGAAAGCAGCACGTTTAAATGTCAGGTAGACGCAAGCGGTTACGCAACCAGAAAACAGCTGGTTGTGCGGAAGCCGGGTGGTGGAAGACTGCAGAAAGGGTGTTCTGTGTTTGGGGTGCCCTTGGTTTGTGCAGACAAACAGGGACGGACACCGCGAAAATATCTGTTGCAGCTCCGTCTGTCAGAACACACAATCTGATATATAACTCGCCAGTCAATATACATTTATTGATGTCATGCCCTTGAAACTGGATTTTGAGTGCATGAAAACCACCGTAAGACAACTGCTATGAAATGGGTGTCACCTTTAAAAAAAAAAAGAATGCATTAAAAATGTGTTAGTTTGGATACGGCTATTATTATGGTCTGGGGATCAGGGAACCGTGACAATTGCAATTTATGTTCCAAGGGAATTTGTGTAAGACTTCAATGATGAGCTAAATATAGGCTGGGATCAAATCAGAACTTTGACAACCTGCTAATCACATTTAATAAAATTGTATTTAATAGCATTTTCTTTTCTTTTCTGTATCTTTTAAAAAAATCATACAAAGATTAAATGCAGTTATGTGAATTAGCGGGTTGCCATTGTTTTGATGTGGTCCCAGCCGTAATCTACATGAGAGAGAAAAAATGCAGTGCTAAACAATCGGACAAAAAGTGATATATCATTAATAAATTACTCTAAAACTGTACAGGGAAATGTAATTGCTGTAGATCAAGACACAGAAATACGGTTCTTGAAGTGAAAACACTGATGGGTATTGGTCTGATCTCTTGGATGTCTCTTTAGCGGGATGTCTCTTTAAGAGCAATGGTCTTAAATCCCCTGAAGAATGACGCTGAGATGTTGAAAAACTAGGTCACAAAATTGCAGGCAGCTCCGAAGGGTGGCTGGAAATTCAGGGGTTAAAAACCTCTGAGTTAAAAACTGCAGCTCTGAGTAGCTTGTCTGTGTTGGTTAGGGTCAGCGAACAGTCTACTGGCCACGTTCACCGACTATGCTACCTAGACTATTAGCCTCCTAAAGAAATTAATATAATATTCTTTAGATCTCAATTCAAAAAATTGTTAAAACGAATAATACAATTTTTATGGAAAAATTTTGATTTGTTTTTAATTTAAAAAAACGTCCACCACATCTAATGTGAATCTGGAGTAGGGGGGACTGGACCTAAATCACAAGTTGAAATAAGTGTCTGCCATGGAACACATGCTCAAATGACCATTTATTTGCCTTATTTTAAGATGACGTTTTACATACAGCGGGCTTTATATTGAGGCACATGAGATGTCAAAGCGATTGCCCCTCCAGCGATTAAAAAAAGGAAACATTTTGGTATTAAGTTAGTTCTTCTGACGGCTACACTTCACTTGGTCGACTATTTATGACTTAAAACACAGCAAAACCATCAACATAACTACAGTGCAGCTGAGATTGTAACAGACGTCAGGTGTTCCTTATTCACGCAGAGCATGCCCCAACTAGAAAGAAAAGAAAAAAAAGAAGGTCCCCAGAGATTGGCCGACGTGGTACAGTTCTACAGAAATCCACCAATGATGATGAAGTGGCACCATTCCATTGCAAGGTGATGATTCACGCTCAGTTCCTTTTAGATTCAGGGACGGCTCAATATGAATAAGAATTTGTCAGAAAAATTCAGAACTCACCCATCTTCCTGAGGCACGAGAGACCTCTCAGTGGGAGCTGCCGTCCCAGGTGTCACACAGCTGACTTGATATAGCTCATGAAGCTGTTTTAAATATTGGGTACAAAATCATCCCCATCAGTGTTGTCATGGTAATTATAGTAATTAACAAGGGATCGGGATAGAATAGGGAATAGAGGCACTTGGTTAGGGAACTAACCAATAAATATGAATTCTCCAAATCAAACGTTTAATTTAACTAAATTTATTTAATCCAACCATAAACCTGTCCAGATTTAGAAAAAGTAAAAACAACTCAATAGACTATAAAACAGCTCAGTCCTGTTTCTTTGCTCACTGCACCAGGTTATGTGGTTTTTAGCAGCTGTCCTGTTGAGTCGTCTATCTATCCCTGTCCGTGCGAGCACGGTTCCTCTTTCCCGATGCAGTTTTCCCTTGTTCTGGTTTCCAACACCGTTCCCCGTGGACACATTAAATCATTTTGCAGTTTCTGTGACTGACGCACTTGAAATTCAGACACCAACTATTTGACCACTTTCAGAATCTGTTAGGCCTCCCATGCTCCTTTAGAATCTCCCTTATTGTCGTGTTGATTTTGTTGTTGAAACTGCACTGTTAGGTTTGCACCGCAGTGCACAAAACCAAGAAGGATCAGTGAAATGACATGCAGAGCTGATTTATTTGCCGGCATCCAGACCTTTCCTGCACGTGCTTAGCAGTGTGATCACTCGAGGTTCTCCTGCAATGTGGAATTGCTGTGGTGGATCAAGCTGAGACTGGCCGCCTCAGGGGGGCGGGAAGCTCCAGCACTTCCTGTCTGCTAGCACTTCCTGTCTGCTAGCACTTCCTGTCTTCTGGCGCAGCCGCCGCTTCCGCTTGTCCAATGTCCTTCGTCGGTCGCGCTACGCTGGGGGGAGGCCGGGGCTGTCCTTTTCTGCCCTGCTTTGTTCTCCTCTTTCCCCTCTGCTGACGCACGTGGGCCCCTCTGTCAGCATCTGGTAACGTTACCTTTGTGTTTCACAAAAACAAACGTTTGCTCTGCAGCCTCCTGTGAACTGGGGCGGGGTAAGATCAATCCGAGGTCACCGGCACTAAAAGCCGGCTCGCTCACACCTCTCCCGCTCCATAGTGTACGAAGACTGTTCCCCCTTTAGTCCAGGATTATAATACACACAAGTCATATGAGATTTATGCCTAGGGAATAATGGTACAGAGCGCTAACATCATGGCTGCCACCCAGGGAGGATCGTACCATGTCAGCTGTCTCAGCTCCTCACTGAGATGGTACGACCCAGCTCACCAGAGGATTCACGCTTGCAGCAAACCTCTGGGACCCACGATAGTGTAGTCATCCCGCAAATAGCAGAGATCCTGTCATCCTGGGGTGAGGAGAAAAAAACAAATCTTCCTGTTAAGACTCGCTGAAGCTGCCTCTGTGTTTCCGTGACGGATTTTTAAACAATTTTTCACAGAGACAGCCTTACCCAATACTGTTATTTGAGACGCTGCACAGTCGAGATGCACGAGGTCATCATCGTGGTTGTTGTAGTTTGGGGTTTTCGGTGTCGGACACTGACTTGTGCTGCTGATGGGAAACACGTATAAACAACATGCATTGATTCAGTGTCTGTTGCAGATTTGTGTTCACGCTGAAGCACCGGCATGAACATTGCGAACAGTTCAGGAGGCACGCTGGTAGCAGGAGAGTTGTCTGCAACGCTATCACACAAAACGCTATTACTTTATTTAATTTACGTGTGTATTTTTATCAATGACTCTCTAAGTTCTGTGGATTGATTAATAAAGGAAACCACTACACTTTTCACTGTGCCCATTTGCACGACACCCCAAATTCCGTCTAAATGAGAACACATTCGCAAATGAACTGCATGCAGACCTGTAATGCGTAATAATTTCAGAAAGCATGCCATCCGCGTACAGCTGACTGCTTCCTGCTGTGGGGGAGGGGGTATATACTGATGAAGCCGGCTATCTGCATACTGAGGCCGCCTTGGGCAGCCTCCTTCTCAAACAACCCGACCATGAACCTTTACCATTCACACTTACCACTTACCACTTACCATGCTAGCGTTGGCTTCTCTAATTACTGTCAATCTTCCCAGGCTCCCTCTGTGTGATTGGCTGGGACGAGGGGTAATGAGATTTAAAGGATTGTGGGTGCATTTGGGTGGTAGAATTGTGGATGAAGTGGTGCGTGCTATGTTTGCATCTTCCGTGTGGCAAATCTCGGGCAATGTTTCCATTTCCCCGTTTTACAGAAAGCCATCTAGTATTAGAATCAGCAAAGTTCATGTAGCTCAGTAGATCCAGTTGGACCTTCTTGGAATTGTCTGTGCTGTCTCTCTCTATGACCCTTAGAGGAGATGAGATGCAGCTGTCAGACCCTTTGAAAGGCCTATTTTTGACACCTCTGCCCATCGATGTCGCTTCTTACTGAGGCCATTCTTACTGCTGAAGTTCAGTCAAGTTTAGCACGATGCTTTGTACCGCTGGCCAAATTAGAAAAGTATGGACAATTACTAAAACTGTAACCGAAAGAGAAAGATAAAAATAAACGCTACACCAAGTTGTTGAGGGTGACTCAGCAGAATTCAAGCACTATAAACCATTGGTTCAAGGTCAGCCACACTAGTCAGCATAAAAAAATACACCTCAGGAAAATTCCCTCTGTTTGTTATATTTAGAAATAAAATCAAAAATCAAAACTGGGGCACAAAACCATGAGAAAGAGAGATGGCTGACCACTTCTCTCTAGACGAGCTGCGAGAGAACACAGAATAGGAATGGTTACGGCTTCCAACGCGCTGCAAGTTGAAATGTACGCTTAGCGAAGCCACACGGCTAACAACGAAAAGCAACCAAAACCAATCTCTCAGTGCCATCGGTGCGGCCATTTGCAGACAGTCCATCCGTTTCTGGCAGAGACGGTAGAGTCTGAACAACAGGCAGTGCCATTTTGTCCTTGAGCGTTAACCTTGGGAAGCTGTGACCACAATGCGGACGGGCACGTATACTTTACTATGCCTCGCCTCGGGCCTTAGCATTTTGTTTCTGAACGCTTTCTGTTTTTGGCAACATAAGCCCCTTATGGCTTTCTGCTCCATTTCAAAAGTGCTCTTTTATTCAGAAACAGCTAACATACATATCATTTTTCATAACTGGTGCAGTGTTGGATTGAAATACAGGAAAAGGAAGGCCAGCTAAACCAATCTAACGACTACTGACTAAATCTTTATCATACTGTAACTAAATAAACACTATCATAGAGAAATGAATTGTAGGCTATATACCAAAATATCCTCTGGAAATTGCTATGAAGCATTCATTAAAACATTTTAAAATGTTTTAAAAGTAACCTGCCTGCTACACCAGTTTCAGTTAAAATGCTGAGTGTATCAGAGTGTAATGTAGAGTGTGAGTAGTGAGTATAAGAAATATCTCAGTGACGACATGGCTATCAGGCTATGCACACACGCATGCACACGCTTACACACAAATAAACACACACACATAAACACGCATGCACATGCTTACACACAAATGAACACACACACACGCACACGCTTACACACAAATAAACACACACACATGCACACGCTTACACACAAATAAACACACACACATACACAGCATGCATGCACGCACACACATACACATGCACGCACACACACCCACACTCACACATACACAGACACACACACA